>MJUU01066217.1:14494-45408 GCA_002080025.1 Modiolus philippinarum | reverse complement strand
AAAGCTGATAGAAAACAAGTAATCAAAAGCATCTAAATAGAAAAGCCAAAATTCAGGTAAGGACAGAGCTATGCATGAGGGAGATCCTCCTTAGTTTTAAACAAAATTTTGTAAAATTTAGATATTGCAAGTTTCAATAAAGTCGGTTTTCGGGTCAGCACCGAAGTACTGACTACTGTGTTCTTTTGAAGATGAACGGCACGTTGTGATGTTCTGAATTAATATGTAGATTTGAGAATAAATTTATTTAAGGAAATTGAAAAATAAAATGTAGGTTTTAATATTTTATCTGACGAGGAAAAATTTATTTTTATCTTTTTAAATCAGAAAAACCTGCTTTGTTTTTTAAGCAGAAGGAACACTTTTATGATCATAAAAATAATGAGAAAGGCTGCTTAATGTTATATATAATCAATTTATATTATATCTCCTAAATATATTTAAAGAATCACACTTGTATACTGTATGTTTTATTCGTGTATATTTAGTCTACATGTATACCTAATTTTATGTCGTTGAATTCTTTATACAAATGGTGAGACCCTTATAAAATATTGAATCTGAATCTGAATAGGATTGGTTGATTGGTGTCGAAATTCAATTCGACTGACATTTTTGGTGTCTTCGGCAGCTTTCCAGATTTCATCGTCCACAATATCGGAAAAAAGATCATTCTTTACAATGAAATTTGGAACAAGGTGAAATGATTTCACTATGAATGCCGTCAGTGTTAGGCAAGTCAGAGTGTTCAATAAATACAGAGTGTTTAAGAAATAGTCCTTCACTGTTCGTATGTGGTCCCATCTTTTGACTATAATGACTTAAACCAAAAACGCGTGTATAAATGTTCATCAATTTTGCCAATTACTTTTACAATAGAACTTGTTTTGCAAGCTTGAATCAATTTGAGTGTTAGTTTATATTTATATATGCATCATTTTCAGAATCAGCCAGTTACTGATTTTTGGCCTACACCCAACTGTTCATTATTTGAACAATGGAATTAGTTTTAAGCAGGAGAAAAGCCTTAAACTGTCCATAATGCGAGAAAAACAACTTATCTCGGTCCTGCTAGGTCTTTTTCTCACATAATGGACAGTTATCGTCTTTTCTCTTTCAAAAGTTAAAATCATGATTGCGGCTTATTATTCTTGTAAAAGCGACGAAATTTTGCTTTTGAAAAATTCCTAAAGGTTCTGCGGAACCTAACGTCTCACCCGTTCATTACATTGTCATTATGATTCGGCCTATTTTTAGATGAGGCTCCTAGGCAGAATTCCATGAAATAACTGGTCTTTGAGAATTTCAGTTAATATACCAAAATTTGAATCGAATATTTTTATACAATGACCGTTTTCAATAAAATGAATGCAAAAAAGTTTGCTTGCTAAATAGAATTCCAAAATAAAATTTTTCATCAAATTTATCAAAACTGGAATCAAAGATTTTTGCAATTTTGCTATTGAAAAAAATATTAATACTGTAAGGAATTGAAAAAGATATAGTTGCTAGGTAGAATTCCAAAAAATAACAGGTCTTTGAGAGTTTCAGGAAATTTACCAAAACTGGAATCAAAGATTTTTGCAATTTGACTTTTGAAAATGATCATTTTAACTGTAAAGAATTGAAAAAAGATGCGATTGCTAGGTAGAATTCCAAAAATAATAGGTCTTTGAGAGTTTCATGAAATTTATAAAATCAAAGATTTTGGGGATTTTACTTTTGAAAATGGTCATTATAACTGAAAGGAAATGGAAAATTTGTGGTTGCTAGGTAGAATTCCAAAAAATATCTGGTCTTCGAGAGTTTCAGGAATCTTAACCTCTTAATCTTAAGTTGGAATCAAAAACTTTTGCAATTTTGTTATTAAAAATGTTTGTTTGATTCGAATTTATTTAAAAAAAAGCCCCTATTGTATTAGCAAAATGGACAGGCTCATAAGTCACCACTTATAAGTCATATATCGAGTCTAGATGAATTTGACCGCACATCTGGTCCCTAATTATTGCTTTATCAGGGCACCATACGTATTTTACTCTGTTTCAGTGCTGCAATATCGAATTTTGTAGTCTGAGCTAGTGATAAGGTTTGGGATAACACGATCCGGAGACCTTGAGTATTGGGGGAACAAAGCCGTACTTGAAAATTTAAAGTAAAATACACCCTCCCGATTGCTGCCTTTCTTGAAATTCAGAGCCTTTACACTGACTAAATAAGTACCTTATTTAGCCAGCAGAATCCCTTACCTACAAAATATGCAATAAGTAGGGCATATTGAGCTGTCTAAGAGACCTGAAGTGACCGGAAAGGAGGCTCATTATGGTTGAATTTGTAAAATGCATCTCCAATAAAATACCATGCATTTTGTACCCTTCATAAATATAGACAGAATTTTCCTAAAAGAACACAAAATAATTATGAAACATTACAACATTACGTGATTGAGGCCCAAAAAAACTGTTTTATAACACCCGAAAAAATGCTGCATTTCCCATCCACCTTAAAAAGTACCTGAAAATATCTGAAAGCTAAACAATATCAAAATCAAACATTTTGACGCCTAAAAATAGTTCGAGTCTATGTATATGAACAATTTTGGAGTACTCCCCTGGGCCCATATGACTTTCCTTGGCAATAGATAAACTAAATTATTAAGCCTTTGTGTGTCTTGTCTGTTTTCTAGTTAGTCATCTTTATGCCTATAGGCGTCTAGGATGATTTTTATTTCGCTGAACTTGATTACTCTTTATTTAGGGGCCAACTCCGACCTGCCGTTGGGTTTTGAGTTTCCTTACCGTTCATTGAAGATCTTATGGTGGCTTCGAGTTGTTATTACTCCCCTTTGGGTCGTTGTCTCCATGACACATACCTCGTTCCCCTTCTTTTTCTCTAACCATTGGCTTATCTACCTAGAACAACATCTCAGCTATATTTTAAGCACTAGTTTGTAGTAACTAACCCAACCTGTGAGCATGCAGAGGGAAAATTCGATTGGTATGACCCTAGTTTTGCACCCAGCAACGTTCTGCTCCAAAGATTTTATTTATTTATTTATTTATTTATTATTATTATTATATTTTTTTTTTTTTGCGATATTGGCACGTTGAAGGAACATATAATCAGAAAGCTGATAAACTTATCAACACATTAGATAAACTTTGCGGTAACTCTGGTACCACAGGAACTTTGCCTGTATAGGAACAAATCAGTTCTTTGGAAAAGTAACATACATACCCTCCCATGACCTGGGGACAGTAATTGACCGGTAATTGAGCCCAATATGGTTATAGGCTGATTTCGGGTATCGACCATTCGTTTAATGTGCCATACTACTGTTGCTGGCCAAATAACAACTAATTATTGGCCTATCCACTTAGAAGAACATTTCAGCTACATTTTGAGCCTTAGTTTGTAGTAATTGACCCATTCTGGGGACTTGAAAAGGGGGAATCGGACCTGGTATGAGCCCAGATATGCACCCAGTAATATGATGTGTCCCATCGCACTTTGTTTCTTTGTCTTTTCTCATAACGGGGACCTTATAGGAACATACCCTGATATTTGTAGGAAGCCAAGAGCCTTATCTACATATTAAGGTAACTCGGATACCCGGGGACCTTGTGTGTAGGGGAACGAATCAAAAGGGGTAAAATTGGCATACCGACCACTAGGTTTCTGAGTTTCACGAACCCCATCGCAATTTAACAGCCGAATAACAGGTTCCAATAGCTTTGCTTTGGTTACTCGGTTGGCCATATTGAGCCGTCTTAAGGAACGGAAGTGGCCAAAAATGGAACCTTCTGTAGTAAAATATATGCATATTTCTCATTCTTATCGTTGGTTTAAGGGATATAGAGGATCTAGGGTGGCGTATATCGACCATTTCTTTGACCATGTTTGACTGTCAAGTTTGAAGGCACCCAGGCTATGATTTATTCCTTAGTTAATGGCCATGGAACATGTTAAGACACCAGTTGGAAAAATTGGACCTTATATGGGCTTCTAGTTTTGGTATGTGATATCCTACGTTAACCGACTTTGTTGTTTTGGGGCTTGTGCTATCCTATGTTAACCGACGTGACCTTGTCATTCTCGGCATAAAACCAAAGTTGTTTCCCCTACTGAATTTGGCTTACTACCGGCATTGACACGTTCAATACGGCGGGTGTCTTACAAGAACCAGGAGATGCTTACTCTGCCGGTGAGCCTGATCCCCTCCATTTTTTTCTTGCTTTTTCTTTTTTATTCTTTTTTTGGGGGGGTGTCCGTTTTTCTCATCTTTGTATGTGTGTGTCTTCATTTCCTATTCTGTGCTGTACAGTCACATGCTATTCTTTTTTCCGATGTTTTCATTGTCTATTGGACTATTCGTTTACAATTTTTTGGACTGAAGTTTCGGTTCTCACTTACTCTCTAAAACGACTTTGAACAGCTTTGTTTTAACCTAAAATGGACACTTCTATATTTAGTACAAAAATTTTGCAATGTCATACGACATTTATATGCAATTTTGTATGCTGCTGTCGGTATTTTTTTTTCTCGATTTTCTGTACGATGGTGCTCAGTTTGTGAGAGAAATAGATATTTTTTCTTTAGAATTATTTCAATACCAATATTTATAGTATAACTAATCGACCGTGATGAATATCAATAATAATAATGTCACAAGTGCCGAACAACACAGGATTAAACGAGTTTTGGAACTTGTTCCAAAACGAGTTTAATCCTTTCCGTTGTTCGACACGAGTGACATTATTATTGATATTCATCACGGTTGATTAGTTATACTTATTATTATATATATTTTCAAATCTTTAGACAGATTTTTGATGCAATGTTATGAGGATTATCTTTTTAATATCAATGCGCCATGTGTTTACATTGACGATAATTATGTGACGTCATTTCCTAGAGTGAAAATAAATTGTTTATTTCACTGAGTGAAAATATGAGATTTATTTCATTAAAAAAACTCGATAAATCACCGCTATCTATATAATAAAAGAAATTATCCAAGTAACTGCTAATTCAGTGTTTGCAAATGACCATTTCGACAACTTATGTCTCTTTAGTGAACATCAGATCAAAACATTTGGAAGTCCATAAACCGAAATGTATGTTGAAAATGTAGGGATGTGGAGTAAATGCAGACGGGACAAAGTCTCTACAAATACATGGTAAAACTTAAGCAATGGAACAATGCTTTTAGAGGGGGCAAGGGTATTAACTGTTATTGTGTTATTGGGTAAAATTGATTCTCTGTTAGCTGTTATTACAAAATATAATGTTGTGTTAGCTGTTATTGGGTAGTTCTGTGTTAGCTGTAATGATGAATATTCATTTCACTGTTAGCTGTTATTGAACAGTTCAGTTTGGTGTTATTACAAAGAAATACCCCAAAATTTTCGCGCTTCGCTCCGCTCTCCTTTTTAGTCTACACTTTGACTATTCAGTCGATTTTATACTTCAACTTTTTATTTTATGTGGTTAATTTGACCAGCTTTTTCTTAATAGTTCAATTTGAAATAAATTGATTGATTGATTAGTTAGAGTTTAACGTCTAGTGAGTAATATTTCGACCATATCAGGACAAGAACAATTTAATCAAAGTTAATAAAAAAAATATAAGTAAGAGTATGGAAGGGACAACAGGGACAATGAGTTTCGACTGCCACTGGAAAAGGGGAGAAATGGGTAGGGACAGGAAAATTACCCTGCTCTCTTTAGACAATATAGAAGGGGTCTTTATACTGCATGGAGCGTTGCATTTCTCCATCAGTTTTGCTACAATGGTTCGCGGTCAGGCTTTCTGTTTTATGACCTGACTGCCCCGCATAGACAGGGCCAACTGGGGACGCACCCGGCAGCTCTGTAGCCAGAGCCCTGAAAACCGATTCGGGTGCCGGGAACTCCCATCACAACATACATCTTATAACCTCAAGACCTGACACGTTTTTCTTAGAATTTTATATACTTGTTGCCCTTTTTAAAATCATATAATTTAACGGTGTGTTGGCACTTTTTTGCTCAAATTCCAAGTTAGGATTAGCTTGATTAACCAGAATGTAGACGAACAGGTTATACAGTTGTAGACAGTATTTATATAATTAAAAAAAAAACAGTCAAATACTGTACTATATAGAAATCGGAAATCGGAATAGACTATATATGGTAAATTAGTCGAATGAATAATAATTCATCTCTACGACAAGAGTTGAAATTGAAAAACACTCATACAAGAAGCTACATGATGAGAAAAGAAAATTTAATCAATGAAAATTCACACACTGATTTTTGAAAGTTGTTCGAATCTTCGATTCTTGACAACTGAAAAACATGTTGACAAAACACAAAGCAGTAAGACAATGTAATACATATTCAACTGCGCATTTCATTCTAAGCATCACTAAGACAATACTTCTTGTGGCATTTGAGTTTGTCAGTTCTGAGGTAGGCGTCAATAATTTTAATCACGAAAAGAATTAGACTTCCTGCGAGCTGTTACTACTAGAGTGGGTAGAACTGTAAACGTTTCTGAAAAATTCAACTAGCCTAATCAAAGACATTTAAGAAAAGTTTAGGGCTATTGTATTTTTCGCCTTGTACAGTGATAATGAGCCATCAAGTACTTTTTAGTCAACTACCGGCGATAGCTGAAGGTGACTTTAGGTTTGTGCGCTGTCCGTCCGTCCGTCTGTCCGTCTGTCAGTCCTGCATCAGTTTTCCGCACATTTTTCCTAAACCCGTGGTGATATTGAACTGATATTTTGTATGTGAGTCTACCTTATTTGTCCTTAGTTAGTTACAGACCAAGTGTAAGTTTGGTTCCTGTCCACTGATTTTTGACAGAGTTATGAGCCTTGGACTTTGAAAATTTTTAGTAAAATGTCAGTTTTCCACATTTTTTTTCTAAAGCGTTGCAGGTATTGATCTAATATTTTGTATGCGAGTCTATCTTTATGAGTTACAGGCCAAGTCAAAGTTTGTTTCCGATCCACTGATTTTTGACAGAGTTATGGGCCTTGGACTTCGAAAACATATTTTGCCATTTTTGCTAGTGTAATAATGCATCCTCCAACCGGTAGGGGACTTGGTATTGCCTTGCAATAAGATCCACACTTGTTAAAAATGAAGTCAATGAACATGTTTATGATGAAAAATGATGGCCTATGAATGTATATCTTCTCCACAAGAATGTTTTATTGAATAAGATGACTGTTAGCCAAGTTTTACATTTATATGTTAGCTGTTATTGACTTGATATACACTCTTAGCTGTTATCACTTATTTCAATTATCTGTTATCTGTTATTGGAAAAATCAATTTGCTGTTAGGCTGTTATGGGACCCCCCCTTTTGCCCCCTTTTAGATGTTCTTAACGCTGAAGGTGTAGAACTAACCAATAGGTTCTTAAAAGAAAAGCTACAAGGACAGAGAGAGATAGTCCTTCGTTTTAAGCAAAACGACGTAGAATGAACACCCAAACAAAATCGACGTTTTACATTACGTTTCCGGTAAAAAAGTATTGCCATTCCGAAAAAAATGTTAACGTTTCCGGAAAAAATACATATACATTTCCAGAATAAAACTCACCTTTCCGCAAAAGAAATGTCATACCTCTGTAAAACATTATTTTTTACATTATATCCACAATTGAAAGTTTTATTTTGAACCATTTAACAAATAAAAGAAAATAATAATCAATATAAATGAAGACTACTACACACCTCTATTAACTTTGAACGTTTCGTAATATCTGTACTAACACACCAGGTACAATACTTAAGACTAACACGAACCAATAGCCCACAAATGTTTATCGTTTTTGATACTTTTTTTCCAGAAATTCATTTTGGTGGGTTTAAAAGTTTGGCATATTTGACCTTTATGTGCATTTTATACTTCTAAAGGGATTTTTCATAGAATCAAATACTGAGGGGAAGTCCTAACAAATATAATCCCAATACTATGGACCCACTTAGTACATTGCTGCACAATATTGACGATAATTTTGTGTCGAACATCTTTTTTGATCATTATAAAATATATCAAAATAATTATTAAAGCTACCTTATGAACCAGGTAAATTTTCGGAAACGTATTAAATACATGAAAATTTCCGGAAACGTAAACTTTTAATTTGCGGAAACGTAATAATTAACATTTGAAAAAATTCCAAAAAAGTAATAGAAATAAGACATGTGGTATAAGTACGGAAGCTTATTAGGGACACAACACAATTTATTTTTACACAACATAATTTTTTTTTAATTTGTAATTACAAATTAATAAATTGTAATTACAAATTAATAAATTGTTATTACATTTTAATAAATTGTAATAACAAATTAATAAATTGTTATTACAAATTAATAAATTGTAATTACAAATTAGTAAATTGTTATTACAAATTAATAAATTGTAATTACAAATTAGTAAATTGTTATTACAATTTAATAAATTGTAATTACAAATTAGTAAATTGTAATTACAAATTAGTAAATTGTTATTACAAATTAATAAATTGTAATTAAAAATTAGTAAATTGTAATTACAAATTAGTAAATTATTATTACAAATTAATAAATTGTTATTACAAATTAATAAATTGCTATTAAAAATTAGGAAATTGTTGTGGAAAGGGGAGTTCACTGTCTTATTCGAGGAAGCCAGGTCATGTTGGCCTCCGATCATTGTCATGCAAACTTCCCGCTTCATACATTACTGTGCCACGTTGTTTATGGCGTGTATTTATTAAAAGAGTCAAGATATTATCAAGACGATGAGCAAAGAGTATAAAGTATTTCACTAGAGGATCCGGAGGGGGATGGCTCCGATAGATGGAACATCCTTTTTCTGGAAATATTTCAAAATTTCTGAACAATTTGGACCAAAATGGGCCAAAAATGCAAAAATCGACTAAAACCCTACCCCCTTTTTTTGGAAGGCTTGATAAGACCATGTATTTCAAAAATTTCCACACACAATGGCTTATTTATTGTTAAGTGCAGATTTACACTTAAAATGATTAATTTTTGTTCTTTTCGGAGATATTTGTGCACTTATATTTTCAACAGACATGGATACGTCTAAGCATACTTTATGAGAGGATGCATCTGTAAAATTACAGCAGACAGAATAGGGGTGGAAAGTTGTAGAAAAGGTGAAAAGAAGTGGGGGGTTAGGAGGATTAGTTTACAGGTGTAATAAAAAGAGAGTGGAGTGGGAGGAGGGAGGGATAAGTGTGAGGTGTGAGCGAGTGACCCCTCTGTTCATTCCATCCCCTCCTCTACTCGTACTAGATATTCGGTCCCGCCTTTTCAAAAAACTATATTCTGTGAAAAACTGACACTGTATGTTAAGTGATAAGACATAATTTGATGAAAACTGCCAAAATGCAGAACTAAAATTTACAACAATTATCAAATTACTATATTCAGTCGAAATGGTCATTCGTTTCTCTTACTTCTGGGTACGTAACAGAAACTAGAAAAGTAGTAAACTGCAAATTTGGTTTAATTTGACCAGAGATCTTCCATACCATCTTCCAGACGCTGTATGAAACAGATTTCTATTGAATTTTCAGTTAAATCTGCTTAACTAGTATATTAAAACTCAAAATATTCAACAAAACGGATTCTTAATAGTCAATTTGGCCTGAAGTTTTGGGCAATTGGCATTTATACAGCCTTTACAGGTGATGACCCATAGGGTCAAATGTTAAGCTTTATTCTCCACTGGTAGCCATGCTTGTCCAATCCAATTAACATAAGTAACCTTTGTAAAGGACCTTGTAAAGGACCTTCCATACATTATTCCAATACAGTTAAGTGCTTCAGTTGTTGCAGAGAAGTTAATGAAAATGAATTTTTTTCTATAGAGTATGTTCAGTGCTGGCGCCCATGTTTTTTGTCAGGCTTTAAAAATGAAATGGACATTTTATGAAAACCACTGTTTATAAGGCTGTTCACAGGTACTGGGCAGAGAAATAGATTTGTGAAGCAAATTCCAAAAGTACGGTGACATATGGATCTTTTTGTTTTGGCTATAAACATTTAATTTTGGAAGCTGCAGGTTGTGAGAAAACATCTATTTCTAAAGCAACTATTAAGGCAAGATTGCTTCTTGGTACCTATACACTACATTCTAATCGTCACAAATCTAATCAATATGAAGTTAAACCAGATTGTCCGCTGTGTGATAATGGTTTAGAAGATCTTGAACATTTTTAGTTCACTGTGAGTGTCTCAGTACAGTCCACCAGAAATTTATAAACTCACTGCATCATCTGCTTTATTGCGCCTTAGATAAAATTGAATGTTCTGCTTTGCTTGATAACACTAGCAACATAACCCAATCAATTTTGGATTGCACTGCTTTTCCATGTATACCATATAAGCTGCACGTAGATATAGAAAATATAAGTCGAGGATTGGTATATGCTTTACATGTAGAGAAATTAAGGGACCGACCATCTAACCTGGAGGGGGGAGGGTTATGTTTTTTTTTCTGGACAGAAAATATGTTTCGCGCTTCGCGCGAAACAATTTATTTGTTTTTTTCACGTGTATCAACAAAATATTTTTTTGTCAAAATTAACATTATTTTTGGGGGCAGAAAGCCTCCGCCAGAAATTTTTTTTCATCATTTTGGCAGCCAAAATATTTTTTCACATAAAATCGGCTCCAGATTATTTTTTTTTTAAAACCATAGTTCCTCCCCCCTTCAAGTTAAATGGTCGGTCCCTAACATTGTGACTCATGTCAATAGAGTGTGACTACAGTTATCCACTAACATATTCATATGAACTGTTTATTTTCTGTATTGTATATGATAGAGCTGGCCTCACTTTAGCCTAAAGAGTGCTCTTCTCTTCTAGTAATACAGCAGCTATTTTAAGTTATATTTCATCTGCGAGTATGAAGAGTATCGAGCACCATCTACTGGATTTGAGACATATTCACCGCAGTAACACTAAATAACACATGATTTACTGTGTGTTCTCCAGATAATGGAGGGATATAAAGGAACAGAACAGAACAGAGCAGAGAACAGTATTCCTCAATCGTAGCTACTCGGCCATTTCCGCTACACTAAAAAATAACTTTTATCAGTAAATGGCCGAGTAGTTACGATTGCAGTATTCCTGTAAAGTTTTGTTGAATTTGCTACAATGGTTTCAGAGGAGAAGATAAAAATGTTAAATGCTAACGGACGGTCGCAAAGCGATGGCCATAGCTCACCCAGACCCTTAGGGTCATCAGGTGAGCTGATACAATCAGTTAATATACTAGTTAAACATATTTAATTGAAAAATCGATAGAAATGCGTTTTATACCGCATACCGCCGTGACATGGTAAAAACGAAATTTGCATAGATCTACGGCCTATCTGTATTAAGATGCCTGTTATTTTAAGTCAAAGGTTTATAATGTAAAATATAAAGGTATTTTCCTTTTCATCCTGGATAATGTCCTCGCCCCGGGGGCTACTTGCTATTACTTAGGTAGTATGAGTGTGCCGCAGGAATGGGTCATGTTTTTGCAATCAGTTTGTCTTAAACAGGGTATCTTTTTCACCCTTACTATCTTGAACAGGGTAATTATTTTCCATCTGGAAGATGTAAAACAACAGTTAAAACTAGTGTCCAGCTATATAAGATTTATTCCATGTCCATAAAAGGCTCCACTGGATCTTTTTCTGAAGCATGGTGTTGATTTTTAAAGCGAGTACAGTCTTAAACAGGGTATATATTTTGTCTGTTCTGTCTTAAACAGGATAGGTTTTTTTCATATTTTCTGTCTTAAACAGGATAGGTTTTTTTCATATTTTCTGTCTTAAACAGGGTCCTTTTTTTTCTAGAGCCATCGGCAGAATATTACCAAAATTATTGGCAAGTAGCCCCCCCCCCGGGGGGTCCTTGCAAAGTGGTACTGGGTTTCGATCACCTGTATTGGCCCTCGGTGGAGACCACAACCCAATATTACTGTAAATGGACATATTATTCAGAATTAATATGAAAATACCCATTTAATAACACTACAGTAATAAGTTCAAAAATTCTAGGAGTGAAAGATGACAAAGATGTTTTTCTGTTGACATAGCAATTTTATGCCCGCTTCCTGGAGACAAGTTATCAGTTTCGGAATATTGCATTTGCCTTATTCATGTATTCTTCGTGGCTTTACTTTGCGTCTGAATGATGGTATGGAAGATCTCCGGTCAAATTAATAAACCAAATTTTGGGTTTACTATTTTCTGGTTTCTGTAGAAGTGGTGCCATCAGAAATGATGGCCACCCCTGCAATTCCCTGTTTGACACAGTTCTAGAGTTCTACTGACAAGCTCACATGTGTCAAAATCGACATCTTGGGGCCTCTTGTTTGCACCAAGACCAATTTAAAAAAATCTGAAAGCTTATTGCACATCTGCAGACTATACGCAACAATTCTATAACAAAATTCAATCCATAAATCCAAAAATGAGGAAGGAGATCCACTGACAAGGTTCATCTAACGGACAGACGAATGGACGGACAGACGGACGGGACCAAAACAATATCCCGCATTTTCTTCAGAAAAGTGCGTAGATAACAACTGACTGAATAGTAACTTGATAATTGTTGTACATTTGAGTTCTGCATTTTGGCAGTTTTCGTTAAATTATGTCATATAGTTTCAGTATTAATTTGTAATAACAATTTACTAATTTGTAATTACAATTTATTAATTTGTAATTACAATTTATTAATTTGTAATAACAATTTACTAATTTGTAATTACAGTTTACTAATTTGTAATAACAATTTATTAATTTGTTATTACAATTTATTAATTTGTAATTACAAATAAAAAAAAATGTGTTGTGTAAAAATAAATTGTGTTGTGTCCCTAATAAGCTTCCGTATATAACCCCTCGACTTGACAATGCCCATGTCATCCCTTTACACGTGGCTAAAATAAGAATGATCATTACTAAAAATAGAAAATGACCCTTTTGCAATGACGTTATAAAGTCAAAAATAGTCAAAAATAGATTTTCATGTGGCATGAGGTTATCGTTAAAAATAAATGTCACAGGTCTACGTGGAGGGAACATTATATTTTCCTCTTAGTACTGAATCGATTTTAATGCTTTATATCGATATATTGAAAAATTTAGTTTTCCGTATACCTGTTACCTCTTAAGATCACTGATGAATAATTGTTTTCATTTGTATTAAATGAACGGGTATTAGATCGACATGAATGGTCAATAATATTAGAATATATTAGAATGACAATTCGAATTGCAAACATGATTTTGTTTCCTACCCTCTTATCCTCGTCTAATTCCCTTTGTTTCCATTTAAAAAGAAATGAATAAATAAAGGATTCTAAAAGAAATTTCTTGTATATAATGGAAAAAATAATATTTCAAATGACTTTCTCCCAAAAATAAAGGGAGGAGAAGATCAGCAATTTTAATAAAGGGCTACGCCGAGCGCAGCATGATACGACCGCAGCATGTCAACCACTGAAATTTGAACAAGTGTAAACTAAAGTGAATGTGGACACAGTAATTTGCTGGACACAATAAGGACCTTGACACATAAATGAACTGGGCACAAACTAGTGAAAATAAAAATTAGCCCTTTTAATCCCCTATTACTAGAATATTGTAAGAGCTAAGAAATTCTTTTGACTACCATCAAGAGAAATCATAAGAAAAAACTCAGGTTGAAATCCAATGAAAAATGAAGATTTCAGATATTTTTAAATATTGCAATTTGGCTACTTTGACCCATTATAGCTTGGAAACTGAAGAGCAACTCAAAATATACTGCCATATTACTGAAAGCTTACAATGAGAACAATCGAAAGATAAAATTCCATCAAAATCTGATAAAAAATAAAGATTTCACCTATTTCTAATAATTGTAATTTTGACCCCTTTGACCCCTTATAGCTTGAAACCGGTAGGAGTTACACCAAATATGTTGATATACCTCTAAAATCTTGCAATGAGAGGAATATAAAGAAAATAATCCCATCAAAATCTAATGTAAAATAAAGATTTTACATATTTCTAAAGATTGCAATTTTGGCCCCTTTGACCCCTAATAGCTCGGAAACGTTAAGAGCTACGTCAAATCTCTTGAATACTACCAAAAGCATACAATGAGAGGAATCTAAAGAAAAAAATCCCATTGAAATCACATGAAAAATAAAATTTAAGGTAATCCCCATGTTTGCAATTTTTGCCCCGTTGGACCCTCATAGCTTGCAAAAGAAACAAGTTACAAAAAAAATTGATGGTGCAGCGCTATTTCAATTTTTCATAAGGAATCCATTGCCAAAAACTGCATCAAAATCGGACTAAAAAATGAAAAAAAAATTAAGTTTTTGAAATTCGCCCCTTTTGGGTCCATTTATCTCCTGAGCGATACAGGCCACGTGAAATCCGTTGGCATACTATTGATTGAAAATTTACACAGGACACTGAAAGAAACCCACATAAAAATCCGATAAATAATAAAGATTCTAGAGTCAAATATGTGAAAATATCAAATTTAACTCTTTTAGGCCCCCCTTTAAAAAAAAAAAAACGGGTGGTGCCATAATGACCAAAACTATGCCATGCCTTCCTTTTGTGCCAAGGAACATTGTGTTAAAATTTCATAAGGATTGGTCAACTGGAACTAAAGTTATTGACCAAAAACAAAAGTGTCGACAGACAACGACGACGACGACAGTACCATACCAATATACGACCGCAAAAATTTTTGCGGTCGTATAAAAACTGTATTTTTTAAACTTTGATCATTCCTTCAGTGTCCTTCATGATGGACACACAACACAACCCACTGCACGATGAGAACGATGGAAAAGGGGTTGAAATTATCGTCTAAGTAAAATTCAGGATGCTGAAATTCATTTGAACACAGATATAAAAAGTCATTCACTTCTTTTTCGAAATACAAAAAGATTTCTAAACTGGTGGAAATCAGCTTGCATGTGTGCAATTTAATCAGTGTTCTATCTGCTGGTGGAGCCGTGGGATCTAGCGGAGCAGGGTTACTACCGGCTGTTATACCATGTGCAACTATTGCCGGTTTAACCACTTTGTTCAATGCTTCACTTCAAATGGCAAACAAGAAGATAAACACCAAAAAGAAAAAAGCAGTGCGAAATGGCGATGCCTGCACAATGAGATAAACAACAGTTGCAAAGATTAATTATCAGAGTTGCAGACGACGATGTTGTGGGTATCAGACAATTTGAAGGAGTGATGAGCCTTGTTGCATCTATCATGATCAGAAACAAAAACTTGGTGCAATTAAACTTAAGCATGAAACTTTGTAGAATAAATTGTTGTAATAAGAAAAAAACAAATCGTACTAGTCGTTGCTATTCCTTTCCAAGACACACGACGCCATCGTATGCACATTTGTATTGAATGACGCGATGATGGTACATCGGCAAACGAATACCGAAGCAGAAAGACGGAAATTATGTTGACTGATATAATCTTAGTGACAGATCGGCATAATTTGAATGACACGCTACAATCAAATTAGCGATTGACATAGCTGAATTATTACTTTCTGATGAATATCCCAAGTGTATTTACAAACAGTAACACAGAGGACTAGATAAAACAAACAAACACATTGCAGAGAACAGTAAAACATACTCTTGAGCAGCGCATAAGCACGAAAACATACCCGTGAGCAACTCATGAGCACGAAACATTTACCACTATAAATATGAATAACTATGAAGAATTTTTAGCTCACGAGAGAGAAAACATACTCGTGAGCAACACGAAAGCATACTCATGAGCACGAAAACTTACTCGTAAGCAAGTTGATGGAAACGGATTTGATTTATATATAATGCTTAGAATCATTTCATACATTGGACATTCTAGGCCTAGACTGCGAAGGAAAAGGACTTTATTGGTGTATCGTTGTGATTTATGCAGATAAAAATCAAATCGTTGCTATAATATAAGCCTCCACAAAAATCTTGTACACAAGAGAAAAGAAGATACGAACAGTGAATTTGAAGTGAATTAATATGTCACATAAAACTAGAGCTGTTGCCGAATGGCAGCCAGGTATACCCTCCGCTAATTGAACCCTGAATCAATATGGCAAGTGTAAATTTAAGTTTGTGTGGACCGAATACAGTTGTGGACACAGTACAAATGTGGACATAATACAAATATGGACAAAATGATATACTTACCCCTTTTTTCTGAAAATATTAAAGACGAATTATCTCCTCTTCAAACTTTCAAACAGCAACCATATTATTTCATGCACATCTTCAGCTTGTGTACTAAAACTGTGCAACTGTTCATCAAAATCCAAGCTGTGGTTTAGGAGAACGTGTGCTGACAAGGATCACCCCTCCCCTTTACACAGAAAATATTCAGAGACAAATTATCTCCCCTTCAAAATTTCAGACAGCAACCATATTACTTCTTGCACATATTCAGTCAAAATCCAAGCAGCCGCTTAAGAGAACATGCACTGACAAGGTTCGTCCACCTACCTTTTCCAGAAAATATTCAAAGACAAATTATCTCCCCTTCAAAATTTCGGGACCAACTATATAACTTCCTGCACATCTTAAGATGGTGTACTACAACTGTATAACATTTCATCAAAATTCAAGCAGTCGTTTAGGAGAACATGCGCTGACAAGGTTTGCCTCCCCCCTTTTTTCCAGAAAATATTCAAAGACAACTTATCTCCCCTTCAAAATTTCGGGCAGCAACCATATTACTTCATGCACATCTTCAGATGGTGTACTACAACTGTGTATCATTTCATCAAAATCCAAGCAGCCGTTTAAGAGAACATGCGCTTACAAGGTACATGGACGGACAGACGGACGGACAGACAGACGGACGGACGGACAGTGTGATTCCTATATTCCCCCAAACTTTTTTTGCGGGGGGTATAAAAAGAGCGACGAAGAGTCTATTTATAGCAACGATGAGAGTAACAAATCAAACACAAGTGAAGTGGACACAGATGAAAGTAATGACGAGGGCGATGATGACCTTCAGTCTCAAAACGGACATTGGTTGACTATTTTATTCTTAAACAGATCAAAGAATTTTTTTATAGTCTCGGAAAATACCTACCTATTATGGACTTCATACAGAAACACTCCTAATTGTGTGCATGTCACAAAGCAAATTCGGACATTTGTGGATTGTATGTTTTACATTTTCTTATACAGAGACTATGTAACGGGATTTCATTTGAAAATATTTGTAATCATTTTCAAAGCAATTTAAAGGAAAACGATGACTTTATCAAATGGTGTTTTTATATTTATGATAAATATTACATGTAATATTATTGTGTATGCTTTATCAATAATAAAAACTAGAAAATGTGTCTATAAGACACGGATGCCCCGCCGACAAATTTATCACAATAGATAACATAAGTCAATCAGGCATAAAAATTAGTTCCTGGTCACTGAATCACCAGGAAGTACTATAACATATGATTGTTCAATAGACTTTTTTGAATAATGGAGAGTATTAAAAATACCATACTAAAGTCGTTGAAACATTAAATATTGGCCAGGTTATAAAAGTATCCATGAATTATGTAGTAGTCACCAATTATAAACATCTAGCTATTTGAAATGCGCATAATGCAAAAGTTTAACAAAGTCATTCAAGCATAAAATGGAGGTCAGTCAAGAAATTGTCAAAACATAAGTTAGTTCTCACACAGATGAGTAATTTGATGAAACATCATAATGATATTTTGTGTAGTTGTTGAGAAAGGTATATAAAAACACAAAATTTACCAATAGGCACTCAAGCGTAAAATGTAGGTCAAATGCACTTAATTGGCCTTGATTTGGATAGTACTCATCAAGTTGATCTATTTTTATGCAACAACATTAGGGTATCATGTGAAGTTGTTGAGAAATGGACTTGAATACAAAATTTAACAAAAGTCATTCAAGCGTAAAATATAGAAAAAAAAACACCTAATTATCAATAATTTGGCCAGTACTCATCAAGGCCATTAATTTAATTAAACATCATTCTAGTATAATGTGTAGTTGTACAGAAATTGACTTAAACGCAAATTATAACAAAAGTCACTAAAGCGTAAAATATAGGTCAAAGCTGACTTACTGTCAATGTTAATAGTAGTACTCATCAAGGTTATTAATTTGATGGAACACCACATTGGTACAATGCCTAGTTGTTGAGAAATGGACTTTAACACAAAATTTAACAAAAGTCACTGAAGCGTAAAATATAGGTCATAATTACCTAATTGTCAATGTTTTGGGTAGTACTCATCAAGGCAATTAATTTGATGAAACATCATCTCGGTATAATGAGTAGTTGTTGAGAAATGGACTTTAACGCAAAATTTACCAAAAGTCACTCAAGCGTAAAACATAGGTAAAAGCTACCTAACTGTCAATGTTTTGGATCGTACTCATCAAGGCAATTAATTTAATGAAACATCATATTGGTATAGTGCGTTGTTATTGAGAAATGGACTTTAAAGCAAAATTTAACAAAAGTCACTCAAGCGTAAAATGTAGGCCATGGATCCCTAATTGTTGGTGAATCTGGTAGTACTAATCAAGGTGTGTGTACTAATGTAATATTATCAAAATACTACAAGAGGTTGCCAATATATGAACCTTAACGCAAAACTTAACATCGGGACGGACGGACGTACGTACGTACGTACAAGGGTAAATCTATGTACGGTTGTGGTGTTTTGAGACATTGTTAACTCCCTTTGATAAAACAGTGAAATTAACAGACGAAATTTTAACACCTATAATGAAGGATATAACAATTATCTATACTGTATAAATAACTAGTAAAACATAAAGGAACTTAACCGTAACAGCTTTATATTTGAACATTAATACATTTCTAAAGTGGATGTAAATTTTAAGAAACAATTATACCTATTCTGTAAAATGTTACTTCAGATATATATTTTGTTTTCAAATTTATTTTTAAGTCAGATTTGACCACTGGACTCTAACTAACCTATCTCTTTGGCTACATTTAAAAAGACCAGATAAACTAATGGATAGTTCTTATCCTGCATTTTAGTATACATGTCCAATCCGGATTTGACTCGTCATTTAGACGAGGTCATCTGGGGTCAACCGGAGGAAAAATGACAAGCAAGGGACAGATATTTTCTACCACTTACGTTGTTGTTCAACATATGGGTAAAAAATCATTTTCAACTAACAAAGAAATCCACGAGGAACATTTCCAACCCGCAAAAAACGAAACTTGAAGAAATTCCTATCGTCATTCAAATTTACGTTTTGTCCCCTTTTCCTTTTCAAGATTGTAGTTAGTAGTCTACCTGTATTAAGTTTTAGACAGAGTAAAAACGTTTGTATAGCTGTTCTACACGGGGAACAACGAAATAAAAAAATATGAATAAAACTCAATCTAAAAAGAAAAGGCCAAAATGTTCGTACATGTAGAACAACGAAATAAAAATATGAAATAAAACTAAGGTCCAAATTTTCGGAGTTAACTCCTTTTGCGAGGGTGAAAAAAGAACAGGTACATCACCGTGGACCGAGACACGTGTCACTTATGGAAGCGTTAGTGATGTACCTATTCTTTTTTCACCATCGCAAAAGGAATTAACTCCGAAAATTTGGACCTTAGTTTTATTTCATATTTTTATTTCGTTGTTCTTCATGTACGACAGCTATACAAACGTTCTTACTCCGTCTAATTTATGTGACATTATGCTGCCTCTCAACATATTTATTAAATTTTTATGTATTGAGTTTTATTCGTCCGTCTATTGTACTATAGGAAAAGAAGAAAGGAGAGACTTGGGTACCTATAAACCGGTTTAACCCTACCACCACTGGCTTTCGCTAATGCCGATACCAAGTCTGGTGGTCCCGAGTTCCTATCGTTGTTTACGTTTGTCTTTTGCCTTTATTTGTCTTTGGCTCACCTGGCATGAGCCAGGGTGATCTTTTGCCATCACTTTGTGGCCGTACATCGTCCGGTGTTAACTTTTAATATGCACTTCTTCTCCGAAACTTCTGACGCAAATGGAACCAAACTTGCCACAATAGTCTTTGGGTGGTCCCCTGGTAAAAAGTTGTTTTTTAATTCCGTGCTATATCCAAGTTGCCAATGGGAACATAATTTTAACAATTTACCCTATGGAAAACACATTCAAAGATATTCTCATCTGAAATAGCTGAGCCAACTGGAACCAAACCGCAACAATAGTCCTTGTGTGGTCCCCTGCAAGAAGTATGTTTTCAGATCCGTATTGTATCAAAGATGGTCTCCAGCTGAAAAACATAGTTAAACCTTGGCAGCTATGGTAAAAACATTCAAAGACCTTGTCCTCTGAAACTGCTGAGCCAATGGACTTGGCCACACTAGTTTTTGAGTGGTCCCTGCAAAAAAAGTGTTTTCCAGGTTCGTTCTGTATCCAAGTTGGCTGCCGGTGGGAAGAATAGTTGTATCATGGACCCTATCGGAAAAACACATTCAAAGATCTTCTGCTCTGAAACTGTTGAGCCATTTGGATCAAAACATGGCCATAATTGCCTTTAGGTAGTCACCTGCAAAAAAGTGTTATCAGTTTTACACCATATACAAGATAATGTGCTGCCAGCAGAGAATATAGTTTAGCATTGAACCATTTTTTAAACAACTGGGCATATTGGAATAATAGTTTAATAACTTTTGTTCCTTTGATATAGATTTTTGCTAGTCAAGGTCCAAATGAGCGATGCAGGCTCTTGAGTTGGGTGTGGGGTTTTCTCACCGTTCATTGAAGATCTTATGGTGGCTTTGAGTTGTTATTACTCCCCTTTAGGTCGTTGTCTCTTTGAAGCATTTCCCGTTTCCCTTCTTTTTTCTATCTTGAAATTCTCTTGTTTTCTTGTTTTCCCTTGTACATTTTGGTATACGACTGTGTTTTTCAGCCATTGTAGGCGTTTCCTGTTATCCTTTTCATTTTATTTCTGTTTGCATATAATTCACACAAAAACCTTAAATTCAATCTTTGATTTACGCCAAGAACGTTTATACCTCTTTTCAACTAACACGATTATAACAGTACTCGCCCGATATGAAATAATGAGCTTCTACTGACGGACTCGCTAGAGGTAGGATAAAAAGAATCTGGGCATGTAGCGAATCACGTGATTTCGAGGAAGAGGTGCAATAATTGGACAGGACACTTTATAGCAAATGAAAAGAACTGCATTTTAGGCAGAGGTGTGATAAAATTTAACATTGACCCTATTGAAAAACAAATTCAGAAAACTACTGTAACACTGGAACCACTGTGAGAGTTAGAGCTAAGCTTGTTCAAAATGATTTTTTTCTCATCTCTTAGACAAATGTGACCGATTTTTATCTTGTTCCTTCGCTATTCTACTGCCGTTGTTTCAAAGATCTTCTCTTCGCACATCACTGGGCTCAAAGGAACCAAACTGTTATAATAGTCATAGATTTTCCAACAGGTTCGCCTTTATCAAGACAGCCGCAAGTTGGAGTCTTAGTTAAACACTGAAATACAAAACCTTTGGAAGTTTCAAAGATTTTTTTTCCTCTTAGCCAAGTTGGCCAATTGCTACAAAACTAAGCCACAATAGTCCTTGGATTGTCTCTTTTAAAACAAATGTATCTGGAAGGTATGCACCACGCCCAACATGGCTGCAAGTGGGAATGTGGATTCTACTGTAAATAAAACATTCGGTCAGTATTTTGAACAAATTATCGAGAATCAGGTTCTGAGGGATATACTCTCGATGGCTTCTTTTGTATAAACATACACAGCAAGTGTTTTTTTTATCCAGAGCGGAAAACTAATATTCTTCATTTCATCCAAACCGTAATATACACGAATTCCAAACCGTTACATGTTTTGATTATGATAGCAGACATACGCGTTCATTCAGTGGGGTTAAGTGAAGTTAAAGGAATCTTACATTTTCCATAATATAAGTAAGTGAAATAGATATGCGTAATATCTTTATAATTAATGAAATGAATGGTTAAATTCTGTTATATAGCATTAAAATGTCATTTTCTTTTAGTTTCAATCACAGACACCACATTTTGGACAACTAGGCTAATAAAGATGCTTCGATGACAAGACAAAACACGCCAAAACGATCTACTAGTTTGTGTGACTTCACTTTATAAACAGGTTTTATAAAAACATGATGTTTGTAGCAAAAAATAGAAATAATCTCATCGGTTGAACACAATCGTCAGGTAAAGGTCGCCATGTTGGACCAATCCAAACTCCCGGCTACCGGCGCAGTTACCATACAGTGAACAACGTCAAATACTAAAAAAGAAATAATACGTAATGGTACGTACTGATGCACGTGTGCAAAAGGGGGAAATTCCAATTCAAAGTATCTATAAATAAATGAAAGTGATCAATACTTACAAATCGCGATAGTTACATATCAAAATGGATTGATGAAGATTTCTACAAATTGATTAAATGTCGCAATAGATCTCAACAATGCGAGAAATATTAGCAGTATTTACTGATTATTTTCAGTCTACAAATTAAATGACCATTGGATTGATTTTCAGGGGGAAGGGCTTGAGCGATTTTGTAAATAAATTATTTAATCTTGGTGCCAGTGAAAATTAATATTCTAATCCTAATTTTCATGAAAATAAATAATTTAATTTTGATTTGAAGAATATTTTTTTTATTGCAAATGGAAAGAAATATTTTAATGTGACATTTGGTGATAATAATTTGTTCGAGATTTTCATGAAAATGAATTTTCTACGCAAAATTGCCCAAGTCTCCCCTTGCAAATTAAATGGTCGTCCCCTGAATTATATGCCGCAACAGCCACTGTAATGCATAGTCCCTGGCCTAGGTTGAATTCTTCTGAGTCTATGGCAACAATGAAACTTCAAATAGAAAAGATAAACGTCGAAAAGGTATTAGTTTTATCATAGAGGCAGAAGAATTCGGCCTAATCCTTCACGTCTTCTATATATGCAAAATGAAAGAAAATTGGCATTAACTGAATGTCTGTAAAAACCGGTCCTTCGCCAAATAGAAATTTAACAAAATAAATTAAACCTGAAACCAAACAAGAAGTTGAAACGCAAAAACAAATTTTCAATATGACGTTGGGATACCAAGTAAAGGTAACGACTTGTATCATGTATACTCATGCCATCAACTCCCCCTAGGGGAAGTACTGTGCTTTATTATTAAATAAATAGATTTACACGGGGGGGGGGTCACTTCAGATGGAATTTGGTACAGGTCTGCCGCTGGTATTTGAAAATACCCCCTTTCATTAGAACCCCAACAAAATATTGACCCATTCATATAGTAAATTCCAAAAATAAGCAACCCAACTGTATAGTAAAAATGTGTAATTGGAGTCAGAAAACAATTAATTTCACAGCAGGAATGTTTTTAAACATCACATAATGATAAATACGTAATTGTACAGCAACCAGTAGAGATTCTGGCCATTTGGGGTTAATTTACGACCCCCCGTGGTAGAGATGCATGCTCTTTATTTTTCTTAGATATGGTGTACTTGTACATGAGATTATCTCTCATGTTTACACTTTGTTCAATTACTATTACCTAAATTGATGTAAATTCTGGGGCCGAAGGATTAACTCCCACCATCGTAGTTTTGTCCTTACCTATATTGATATTACTGATTATTCGGATTTCGTTTGGTTTTATGCATTTTAATATTTTTTGAAATTATGGGTTTCCTTTGTTTGGGTTCTGGTGCTGCTGGTGAGGAATAAATTTCCGAAGTGGCCATACAGCTCATTAGAATTGTTGCGGTTGGAGTTAACATATGTGTTATGGTCTCATGTTCATTTACTCCATATCCTTTCGTAAAATATATAAATGTCAAAAATTTCTACCCATTCATATAGTTGACAACTGCAAAAAATAGGCCCATTCCAGCGGCACGTCTGTATATACCTCTATATAGGAAGTGACCCCCCGTGTAGATTTACAAATCAACTACATCCGACAAAGCAAATGCATTTTTTATCAATCATTTGTTTATTTACCTTAGTACACGTTTCATTGTTCATTACTAGTATTTCTTCTCTACTAGTATTTCTTCTCTACTAGTAGTTCTAAACCGGGAGGTGTGTGCGTTTAACATGATTTGATTGGATAGTGACGTCCCCGGAGTAGTTATTTAAATCGTGACGTACGATGTTTGCTTGAAAGTCATGTTTGCGCAGGTCAGTTAACTCGTCCATGCATTGTCCATACTAAATTTTGACGGCTTGTATTTCCTAAAAAGAAGTTATATAAAAGAACTTCAACCGTATAAATCCGTCGTTCGACTTTTATGCTCCAGAGAAATCGGATTACAACAGAAGAAGAAATTGCTACTCAGACAATTACAATTGATTCCTCTCATAGTAAAACCAGTACTTAGCTTGCTGAAAAAGTGAACAAAGTAAATATTCTATTCCCGAAAGTTAAATTCGAAAACATGAAATTGTTGTTGGAGAACTACCGTATGGAACCGCTTCGTAACAATACAACAAAGGGAAAGTTATCAAATGAAGAGGACATGGCTAAAGAAAATGACTCGTCAAATAATTTTGAACGGGGAGATCCAGAAAATGTGGATATAGGAAACACCGACACGACCTTCCAAGAAGGATATGGCTTAGTAGTTCGACAGAGAAAAATAAATAAACTACCTGAAATTTTGAACAAGACACAAAAAGGAAAAAGAGAAAAGACAAATTACAATGGATTAAATATTAAATGGAATATGGTCTGCAAGTCTCGTTCTACTTTCATTTTATAAATCCGGAAACTTATGACGTTACTATGCAGAACGCACATTTAATCAGTCAACCGATTTCACATCCGGGATATTTTTCTCAACGTCACAAAGTCAGGATTGATTAGACGCATTATATTGGGATATCTACCATAGCTGGAAGAGCCTGGTTGATAGAGACTATGCGGCTTCAAGAAAATTGCTATTTTTGTCTAATTTCTACCTAAATTAAGGTAATTAAGGTCATAATTCATTAATTCAAAAATATGCTGGTTGATAGAAAATGAATTCCATGGTTAATTTGATCTGTGAATCGAAAACCCCGCCATTCCCCCATAGTAATACATAAGTTATGGTACCCGGGAAACACGTTTCTCATTCATTCACGTTGGTCATGTGACGAGACTTACAGACCCTATTAAAAAGATAAAAGAACTACTGTGGAAGTACTTTTATTCGTGGACATCAAATTTCATGGTTTTCATAAATATCACTATTTCGTGGGTACTTAAATTCGTGGTTTCAAATTCCTTATATTAGAGGGTATGAATGCCCTTTATCGTTAACCGTCAAATGCCTCTTTTCAGCTATCGTTAACGTCAAATGGGTCAAAATTTTAACGTTAATCGTCAAAAATATATAAGCGTGATTCGTGAAATTACTTGAATTTCGTACCGTTATCGTCTTTTGGAGAAAAAAAAATTATCGTCAGTCGTCAAAGCATATTTTTTGTAGAAATATCTAGCAAATTTACCGTGATGGCATAAAAAATACCGTTAACGTCATTTGGCCTAATTTTTACCGTTAACCGTCAGAAGGACACCCCCATTCCTATCCTCATATTAAAACTCTATAGAAAATATGCATTTCGTTGGGAACTTAATTTCGTGGTTTAACCGACCTACGAAATCAACGAAAATTGGAACCCCACAAACAATAGTACTTTCACTGTATATGTATTTAGAAAATTTTATTATTTGTTATGAAAAAAAACAAAATAAAATGGAATGAATATTAAATGGGATTGAAATAATAAATGAAATACTTGACAAAAGCGCCTCACCCCACAGTTCATTGTTTATATGGTAACGTTTCAAAAGTGTTTTCTAATTGAATACGTTTCGTATATTCATAGCAATGTTTTGTCTTTCAGCATTATACAGAGATTTTTTACAAAAATATATAGTAGTCGAAAAAGAAAATACATGGCAAATTTATACAAAAAAGTATTTTCAAATTTTGTTCTTAAATTATAAAGACAAAAAGGGCCACTCTGTATTTTTCCAGGCTTGTGACTGGCTATCCATCTGATAGGCATCATAACCCCCTCTCCCCTTTTTGAAATGCGTCATTTTTTTTTTCTTTTATGTTGTATTTGTCGATTGTATCATTGCTGTCTTCAGTTGTAGGTGGGTTGTAACAATCCAATACGTCATCAAAAGATACTTTCGTTTCTTCACTGCATATCGCCATGATTCTTTTGTGTTGTAGTCTTCTTCATCTCTCAAACGTTTGGTGATATACTTTATCCGTCTGTATACTGGGTTTTTTGTTCAAATCGTATAACAAAAATACGGTTTTGAGATAATGTTTGCCAATCTGGTCTCTGTATTGTATATGCATATCTTTAAATGCTATCGCAAGAGCCTTTTCCTTGTTGTATCCTTTTTGATGTATGTTTTGACTTTCTTAGTGTATTCCGACTGGAGCTCATCAAAGGTTTCATCGACTATGTCGTCCCATTGCGATTCCTCATAATCGCCATCGTCATTACTTTTTATCTGTGTCCACTTCACTTGTATTTGATTTGTAACCTCTCATCGTCGCTATAAATAGACCCTTCGTCGTACTTTTTTCATTTGACATATTTGACTTCACTTCAAATTCATTGTTCGTATCTCTTTTTCTCTTGTGTACAATATTTTTGTGCCGGCTTATATTATAGCAACGATTTGATTTGTAACTGCATAAATCATAACGATACATCAATAACGTCCTTTTCCATCGCAGTCTACTGTAGGCCTTGAATGTCCAATTTATGAAAGGACTCTCAATATCCATTTCCAGCAACTTGTTTACGAGTAAGTTTTCGTGGTAATGAGTTTCTCATGAGTATGCTTTCGTGCTCATGAAAGGCTCACGAGTATGTTTTCTTTCTCATGAGCTAAAAATTCTTCATAGTTATTCATATTTATAGTGGTGAATGTTTCGTGCTCATGAGTTACTCACGGGTATGTTTTTTGTGCTCATGTGCTGCTCACGAGTATGTTTTACTGTTCTCTGCAATGTGTTTGTTTGTTTTATCTAGTCCTCTGTGTTACTCTTTGTAAATACACTAGGGATATTTATCAGAAAGTAATAATACAGCTATGTCAATCGGTACTTTGATTGTAGCGTGTCATTCAAATTATGCCAATCTGTCACTAAAATTATACCAGTCATCATAATTTTCATCTTTCTGCTTCGGTATTCGTTTGCCGATGTACCATCATCTTGTCAAACAATACAAATGTGCATACGATTTCGTCATGTGGCTTGCAAAGGAATAACAACAACTAGTACGATTTAATTTTTTTATTACAACAATTTATTCTATAAAGTTTAATGCTTAAGTTTAATTGCACCAAGTTTTTGTTTCTGATCATGATAGATGCAACAAGACTCATCACTTCTTCAAATTCCCTGATACCCACAAAATCGTCGTCTGCAACTCTGCTAATTAGTTTTTGGAACTGTTGTATTGCTCTGTGAGCAAGCAACACCATTTCGCACTGCTTTTTCTTTTTGGTATTTATTTTCTTGTTTGCCATTTGAAGTGAAGCATTGAACAATGTAACCCTACTCCGCTGGATTGCGCCCCCAACAGCACATAAAACTTTGATGAAATTGCACACATGCAAGCTGATTTCCACCAGTTTAGAAATCTTTTTGTATTTCGTAAAGGAACGTGAATGTCTTTTTATATCTGTGTTCAAAAGAACTTCAACCATCGTTCTCATCGTGCAGTGGATTGTGTTGTGTGTCCAATATGAAAGACACCGAAGGAATGATCAAAGTTTAAAAATACAGTTTTTTATGATTAAAATTGCTGGATCTTCTCCTCTCCCTTATTTTTTAGAAAGGCATTTGAAATATTATTTCATCCATTGTACTTAAGAAATTTCTTCTATAATCCTTTATTTATTCATTTTTTATAATGGAAACAAGGGGATTAGATGAGGATGAGAGGGTAGGAAAAAAAATCATGTTTGCAATTCGAATTGTCATTCTAATATATTCTAATATTAATGACCATTCATGTCGATCTAATACCCGTTCATTACATTTTATTCATCAGTGATCTTGAGAGGTGACAGGTATACGGAAAACAAAATTTTTCAATATGTCGATATAAAGCATTGAAATCCATTCAGTACTAAGAGGAAAATATAATAGCAACTTTCACTGCTATGTTCCCTCCACGTAGACCTGTGACATATTGGAGGGATTACTTATAGATTATTACATGTCATTTTCCATACCAGCCCTGGTATTAGCCCGAGACGCCCATATCAAGCCCGAAAGCGTAACCCGAGACGGTATGGAAAATGAAATGTAATGATCTATTTAGGGACCGACCATTTAACTTGAAGGGGGGCTATGCTTTTTTTTCTAAAAAATATTTTGGAGCTGATTTTATGTGAAAAAATAATTTGGCTGAAAAATGATGAAAAAAAATAATGTTAATTTTGAAAAAAATATTTTGTTGATACACGTGAAAAAACCCATACCCCCTCCCCTTTCAGGTTAAATGGTCGGTCCCTTATCACATATCTTAAATATGTTTAGGAAGAAAAAAAATGCAAATCTAAAGTTTGTGTTAAATAATAACAGTATTTTTAGCCATTAATAAATTAATTTCACGGATAGCAACAACATTTTGAAAGATTAAGAGTAACTCTGCAGAAAAACATGTAATGCCATTTATTTTTTCGATAATCGTACCAACAATTATTTTGTATGAGAAAAAGAGTTGAAAATTCTCTATAGGAAACAGCTGTAGACATGGAAGACATTTGTATCGTATAGTAAGCCTTGTGGACGTTAACTACCCTTCTTGAGCTGACGAGTTTTTGTAGGGGTTCACACTACTAGTGCTTTAGTTTTGTGGCGTTCTTTTTTCGTTTTTGTCAATTCGTTTGGTCTTTATATATGAAAAAAGGAAATGGAGTAAATGTCAAAGAGATAATAAAACGACCCAAAACAAAGCATCTAGGGGTCACCGTACGGTCTTAAACACAGTGAGGAACCTTACACCATATAGCAAGCCCTAAATGGTCCCAAAGGGTAAAAAGTGAATAAATCAAAGAAAACAAACCACAGCCAATAACACAAATAACAAGAAACTTGTAAGAAGACAAGGACAAGCCAATGACCAACATATTCCTGACTTGGGAAATGCGCAAAAATTGCAATTGTCAATTTGCCTCGATTTGTTTTAAATCGGTCAATTGCCGTGTCATCTTTTTATTTTTGATTTAAGAATTTCGTATCTTTCTCTCCGTTTTTTGCTTCGGTACCTATTCGTTTTCCGATGTATTTGCATACTAAGTTTACCCAGCAACTTGACTATGGAGCTGGACAAACGAATAGACGTCAAATGAAGGCTGACATCCACAAAGCTGAAATAAAACACAGCTATCTCAATTCTACAACAATAATCTACCGTGACGATATTGTCTTCATTGAAATTTCAAAAATAAGAAAAGCCCGCGAAATGGCAATAAAAAATACGTGACGTCGAAATGGCAATAGAAAATACGTGACGTCACGCGAACGATTGGAATGTGAAACACAAACATAATTACATTAGAAAAATTTAATTTTCAATAACAGGATAAATTCAGTTTAATTCATCATTGCAAAAATCCGACACATTTATCTTCAATATCTCATTGACAGATTGCCGGAAGTTAATTTTGAGAGCACAATATGGATATCGATAAAAGCCCTGAGGGCAAATAATCTGATGTGACATCCGGCTATTATTTTACAAGCAAAAAGGCTCGTATTTCTACTAGATATGTGATAAATAAAATTATTTTTAACGATAACCTCATGCCACCTGAAAAGAAGAGATACACCATATACCACAAGGAAGGGGTTCATTTCTATTTTAAACTTTATAACGTCATTGCAAAAGGGTCATTTTCTCGGTTTTAAACAATGTAAATTCATTCTTATTAGCTATGCTATGGAATAGCCTAGCTATATAGAAAGTTCTTGGGGGATCTGAGGAGTACGCTTGCACAGTGAGGAGAACGCATGCGCAGAAGACTATTGACCAATAGGAATTTCAGATTCTCGAAAATCAAAATGGCGTCCAGTTTCGTCCTGATAAAATGGGGCGGGGTTTATTTTTTCTGCTTCCTTGTGGAAGTTGAAGAGTATTATAAACATTTTCTATAGGTGGTACTGGGAACAGGTTTGTTGAGCATGATGGGATTGGTATTGCAATATCGCTTAGCCAAATTTATAAATATAGATATGATAAAAAGAATAAGAACAGTAATGTATAAATTTAAAACCAGAAGTTAATAAATAAAGATGAGGTATTGTGTAATAATCAATAATATATAAATACTATAAAAGACTTTTCAATTGTGTTAAACAAAGCGTGATTGTAGTTTGTTGAGATACTTAGACAATGGAGAACAAAAGGTGGAAAGAGACAGTCGGGAGATAAAAGATAAAAAAAAAGCAACACCCTAGGAGAATGCAAAAAAAAAACAAACAAACAAACAAACAAAAGCACGAACCTACTTTGAGTTGCTGTTGGCAAAAATGAGAGGTTTGATCGAATCAGTGACTGTTTTATCACATGTGCAGACCAATAGAAGAAATTACAAAGAAGTACCGAGAAAGGCTTACTTCAAGTATTAATTTGAGTATACAAATACTGTACATCATAAGCCATCACACCCTTGTCAACCAAACACGCAATTTTCTATCCAAGGCTATCCCATAGCCTAGTGTATCGTTTTTATTTCATAAAAACCATTATCCGATTTATATCATCCACTTATGTTTATAAAGTCCCCTCGT
>MJUU01066214.1:6315-22338 GCA_002080025.1 Modiolus philippinarum | reverse complement strand
AATAAAAGGTGCATTAGCAAATTCGTTTTACCAACCCCAGATGGCCCCACGATGAGTAAGCGGAAAAAATCACTCGGCATATTTTTTGCTCCTTGTATTGTTCTAAAATTATTCGTATTAGACTTTTCTGAAAAATATACGGGAATCGTTGTCATTTTTTATAACCCGAATATTTATTAGATAAAAAATTATGAGTGTATTTCAGGTAGGAGGGTGCATAACCGTTGTGGTAAGTAATAATGTTTGACTTTTATAATAAAAATCGGGTAAAAAAAATGCTTGCATATGATTTGACCAATCTAAAAAAAAAATAAAAACAAAGGTGTATGGTTTTTACGAAATACTTGATATTCAAGGGGAAATCGTATATTTATATTATCCTTTTAGCAATATATTCGTTATAGAGAGAGTAATTGGTGACGACCTGTCAGAGTTACTAGAAATATATAGGAATCAAAAGTATAGAACCAGATATACACGTCAGTGTTATGTATAACCCGTGTCATGTATATGAGATGCTTAAACCGCAAGCAACGTAAAAAATGTGAGTGAACTAAGAATCTAGCCCGTTTTACCCGTCTCAACTGTAGTGAATAACAAATCTTACATGTTTGTTTATTTTCGTTAGTCCCGTAGATAGTAGTTGATATGGGAAAAAGCCGCAGGTTTTCAAAAAACGTTTTTTGAAAACCTGCGGCTTTTTCCCATATCAACTACTGCTATATAGATAGTTCTTGGGGGGATGTGAGGAGTACGCTTGCGCAGTGAGGAGAACGCATGCACAGAAGACTATTGACCAATAGGAATTTCAGATTCTCGAAAATCAAAATGGCGTCCAGTTTTGTCCTGATAAAACGGGGCGGGATTTAATTTTTCTAATTCCTTGTGGAAGTTGAAAAGTATTATAAACATTTACTATAGGTGGTACTGGGAACAGGTTTGTAGAGGATGATGGATTGGTATTGCAATATCGCTTAGCCAGATTTATAAATATAGATATGATAAAAAGAATAAGAACAGTAATGTATAAATTTAAAACCAGAAGTTAATAATAAAGATGAGGTATTGTGCAATAATCAATAATATACAAATACTTTTCAATTGTGTTAAACAAAGCGTGATTGTAGTTTGTAGAGATACTTAGACAATGGAGAACGAAAGGTGGAAAGAGATAGAATTGCGTTTTTGTGGAAGAATAAAGAGCTACCTGTGTGTATTTGTGTGTGCTGTAAAAAGGTTTATGTTTCGAAGCCAAGTACGTCATAAGCCACCACACCCTTGTCAATCAAACACGCAATTGTCTATCCAAGGCTATTCCATAGCCTAGCGTATCGTTTTTATTTCATAAAAACCATTATCCGATTTATATCAACTATTTATGTTTATAAAGTCCCCCCCGTGTTTTCTAGTTATAAATTAGTCACTGCTATCACCTAGTGTTAATTGTCTGATTCATCTAAAAACAAGAACGAAGATTATCACAAATCAAATGCCAAGTACCATATGTTTTGATATGTCACTATCATTTTGACTTGGTGATATATTTCTAGACCTTGCTATGTAAAATTTCTGTTCAGTTAAGAAAGGATATTGGTGATGCATATAATAAAGCTTGCTTAAACCTTGCAGTTACTTTTGTTAACGCTACGTTAACCAATAATTACTTTTATGGTTCTTTTATATCATAGTAATAAAATTTTCTTCCTTTGTATACTGGTAGTTCATTTATTTTTTCTTTAAAACATCAATCAAAACATACATTTCAGTTTGAAAAATCAGTGCAATTTTGAATTAACCTGTCAAGTTAGGACCTCTTTGTTTGCCAGACTGTCTAAAGACGTATCTTTCATTTCTTATCTTCATATACCTGCATGTGTTTCCAGAGCTGGCTGGCGAAGAATATCCGAAGTTGGTAGATTTGACACCACCTTGTTGACGGGTGATAATATGAGAAGATAGGCTGCAAATATTTGTTGACACACTGTGTGGAGAAATGCAGTTTTCGAAAAAAAGGAGACTAACTGGGATTCACATAAAAGGAAAAATCTCCCCTGTTCATTGGACAATAATACTGTTACCTAAGTTGTTCCATCATACTCCTTTGTCTTTCTTCTTTTAAATTTTTCGTACTGTTATAGTAAATGAAACAACCCTTATTTGACTTAAACTCTTTCTAATGAATCTTTTCATTTTGGGCAGTTTACTTTTCAAAGAGATATTTTCTAATGACGGCATGTTTGAGGCCCGTCATGGGTTTCTTGATTACCTGATTTTCAGGGCATTTTTTAATGATTATTTGATTACGAGGGCATTTATTTAATGATTATTTGATTATTAGCTTGCATTTTTATATACTTTTGATTACTAAGCCAAAAATTTATTGATTACCAAGGTAAAAATTTAATGATTATTTGATTCCTAGGACCCCCCATGAGGACCCTCATGTTTAGGAGTAGGCTTTTACGGCCATCACTGGTAAATACTTTGTTTTACACACAAGACTGTACTGTAAGATGACAAAAAGTTAATGAAAGATGGGGGAATAAAATTCAATTTATTTTTTTTATTTTATTTATTTATTTATTTATCTCTTTTTTTTTTGCTTTGGGTTAAGGGTTTGTATCTGAAAGGATTTACATTATAACCCTGGTATCTGTTGAATTCAAGGCTAAGATTTCTGCAAAGAGTAGAATTAATTGTTTTCAAACCTTATATTAAAAGTTTGTAATGTTTCCTCCTCTCCTCTCCCTTCCCTCAGATAGGGAAAGGTATTTATATCCGTCTTCCCCTGGGCGGCCGATGGGTTTTACATGGTCCTTATATTCATATGTCCATACTTCTTGTTTTCGGCTCTCTTGATGATAATTTGGAACAGAACGGAATTGATTATAAATTGCTACGTTCAGTGTCAAGGTACTAAATGTAGTTGAAACTAGACTAAAATTTCAAGAAAAGTTTTGTTTTCTGATGATAACTTTAGTGTCGTTTATCATATTAGGAATAAATACCTTGTCTCATGTTCACTTATTACAAGAGACAGAATCCCCCTCCACAATCAAAGCACAGTGGCTTGATATACATCGGCAAACGAATACCGAAGCAAAAATGATGAAAGGGGAAATTCCAAAATCATGGCAATTCATATCCAACACGAATTAAGAAAAATGAACAAAAACGCCACAAATCTAAAGCACTAGCAGTTTGAACCCTGCAAAAACTAAGATAGCATTAGTTGCTCCGGAAGGGTTAGCATGATCTGCTCCACGCGTGGCACCCATCACAGTGCCAGTGTTTGAAGTCCGGTTTTGTCACAGTCGGTGTAAGTCAGTCCAGTAATAAACTCTGGATCTACCCGAAGATATTTATTCTCATATGTGAAATAGAAACATTGTATTGATCTATCAAATCATGGTGACGACCGTAAAACTTCTGAAGTGACAATTGCAACAGAGACTAAACATACCCTTGATGTATAAGTTTTTAAGACATTAATTTTGCTCTGTTGACAAAATTGTTGTACAAACTACAGGCACGGCAATAGCGAATGATTTGTGAAATGCCGGAGATGTGGGAATATTACTGCTCAAAAACGTGAAGTTTACTATTCGAAAGTCGGTCGAAATTTTGTTTTCAGACGTCCAGAGTTGTCAATGTAGAGGTATAGGCCTAGGTATAAGGCTAATGGCAGTGTATCAGTTTACCTCATCAATCTCAAGTTCATTTAGGTATATAAGATGAAGGTTATTCTTAAATTGAGCATTGTTTAATGAGATAACATCATCTTTACAACAGAAGCTGAAATCAAAGGACTTTGCTAACTTATTATCTTTTTTTCTTAAGGAGCCCTTCTATGAACCTGGCGTCATACGAATAAAGAAACAAATCTGCTAAAAGTGGCGCACAATTAGTCACCATATGTGTCCCACTTGTCTGTTGAAAACTTGTCCTCCAAATTCTACAAATATGTAATCAATCAAGAATTCAAGTTTGCGATGACATTCTCCTTTGTATACCGTGAACCAGTGTGATCTTTAACAAAAAATATGAATATCTTTTTTCGCCCTTTTTAGTATAGAATGACTGATTTATTAAATCCCGGAATACTGGCTTAGCTTATCATGTGGAAGAGTAGTATAGATTGTAGAAAAAATCAAATGTTTTGACGCTATTGTAGTGGTTGAGTTCAGTTGAAGATAGATATTCTAAATCTTTTGAGTTTTTTGAGAATCCATATCCGATTCACTCCACTTGTTGAGTATACTATATCACTATATATCTTTAGGCCATTTTTGACTGCAGTAAATAATGAAATGAGGAGCTTAGAAAGGGGCTTTGTTGTGCATTTGGCAGACCCAGCAATGTATCTCTTAGTGTAGCCCTGGGCATTTACGTAACTTTGGCACCCAGTACATATATGGCAGGTTGTTGTTCTCTTCACTCAAATTGATACTAAAAGAAGACAATACTAATTTGCATTTGCTTAGTTTGTCCTCCTTTGGTAATGTGGGGAGTTTGTATGTGGGTTGTCAAATGAAATATAAATGCCCATCTCCTCCATTAAACAGTCAGTATAGTGCCTTTTGCAGATAAATGTGATTTTTTTTTTGGTGCCTTGTCGGCTGGCTTCTACATCGGGATCCTCGAATATGCTTTTTGAATTGTTGCTCATGGTTGTCTTAAGGCGCCTCATTCGAGCTACAATTAATGACTTTATGTACCTGACCCAGTCGGACAGTGTTGACTAAAATAGACTAAACTTGAAGAAAATGTTGGTTTTTGGGTATAATCTTTCAGCATAAATTTAAGTTTTATGATCAAAATCGAATATGGTCATGTTCCTTCTTAGGGACCGACCATTTAACTTGAAGGGGGAGGGTGGGGTATGGTTTTTTTTCTGGACAGAAATTTTTTTCGCGTTTCTGGCGAAAAAAATTATATATTTTTTTAGCTACAAATGTAGTATAAACAATTATTATTTTTTTTTTGAAAATAAGAATTATTTCTTTTGGCAGAAAGCCCCGTTCAGAATATTTTTTTTCATCACTTTTGTAGCCAAACTATTATCCCACATAAGTTCAGCTTCAGAATATTTTTTTCGAAAAAAAAACATAGCCCCACCCCCAACCCCCAACCCCCTTTTCAGGCTAAATGGTCGGTCCCTTAACAGATACAGAAATAAGTTATTTGGTCACAATGTTGAAGGCTACGGTCATCATTACTAAAAACAACCAATTTCCACAGGATTTATAGCTTGTGCATTAAATCAATATCAAGTCTGTTCTAATGCTTGTGTGTGTGTTTGGTTATGTCCCTTTGTGTTTTCACTTATTGACTTATTTTCGACTCTCTTTAAGAGATTTTGGCCATTTACTGGTCCCCTGTATTTCTCTGTCTTTTGTTTCTTTATAATTAAAGATTTTGATATCAAGTAGACGGGAACACATTCGTCCATTCTGTTTTTAGCTCGCCTGGCTATGCTAGGATGGCCTTTCCCATCACTTTGCGTCTGGCAATCGTAAACTTTGTTGAATTATAATGATCTCCCATATATATGTCTATATATGTCTTTATGACTTTCCTCACATCTGTCTTCAGAACTTCCCATACATCTGTCCATAGGAAATTCCATACATCTGTTCCCAGGACTTTCGGCAATATAAATTTGTCTTAAGGACTTGTCTTCGGTCATTTCCATACATCTGTCTTCAGGACCTTCCAAACATCTGTGTTGAAGACTTTCCACACATCTGTCCGTAGAACCTTCCATACATCCGTGTTAAAGACTTTCCATAGATCGGATATCAGGACTATATATCTATCTTCAGACCTTTCCATACATCTGTCTTCAGGACATTTAATACATCTGTCTTCAGGACTTTCCATACATCTGTCTTCAGGCCTTTCCATACATCTGTGTTCAGGACTTTCCATACATCTGTCTCCAGGACTTTCCATACATCTGTCTTAAAGACTTTCCATACATCTGTCTTCAGGACTTTCCATACATCTGTCTTCAGAACTTTCCATACATCTGTCTTAAAGACTTTCCATACATCTGTCTTCAGGACTTTCCATACACCTGTTTTCAGGACATTCCGTACATCTGTATGAAAAGGAAAAGAAATGGGGTAAATGTCAAGGAGACAACATCCCATCTCCAGATTAAAACGACCCAAAACAAAGCATCTAGGGGTCTGTGTTCAGGACTTTCCATACATCTATCTTCAAGACTTTACATGCATCTATCTTCAGGACATTCCATACATCTGTCTTCAAGATTTTCTTTATATAATGTCTTCAGAATTTTCCTTGCATCTGTCTTCAGGACTTGTATAAATACATCTGTTTTCAGGACTTTCCATCAAAATTCAAGTAGACGTTGGTTAGTTTGTACATATTGTTTTAATGATTATCAAAGTATTCTACCCTGAGAGGGTACAATGCTTAACAATGCTATGTGTTGCCGGTCATATTTAGTTTGTTCTTATTTAAATGAGTAGTATGTGCAGAAACTTGACATACATCATTCCAGTACAGTTTATTTCAGTTTGCAGTATTCTATAGTTTCAGAGAATATGAAAATGTATTTTTATGGACCAATCCTAATCAATGCTGTATGGTGGAAGACGAATCTTAATCTGGGGGCCGGGGAGGGGGGGAGGTAAGTTAACATATATTTTGGTACGGGTGTGCGGACAGTAAAATTTAAAGCAACCCTATTCATATATTAAGTCAAGGTGGAAAGGGAGACCTTTTCATATATTTTCTGAAATTGGGCAACCTTTTCATATATTATTTCAAAGCGTAAAGATCATATGGATGCGAAACTGAAGATTAATTTTACGGTTGGATGTTGAAATAAGCTACCTTAGGATATGTCCCAGGTTGAAATTCAGACCTATTGATATATTTCTTCTGATATTTCTAAACCTTGTCATATATTTCAGTATTTTAGAGCTGAAAAAAAACAGGCCCTTTTGGGCCGCACATCCGTATTTACCTTTGTATAAGCAGTTACCCCCCCCCCCCCCCCCCCCCGTGGTGATCTCAACACAGGTGTAGACCCTAATAGATGATTCGTCCGTCGCTGTCTGGCCGCTAAACTGATGTCTAGAATCTGACCTAACCAGAAAAACTGAACTGACAATGAAAATGAGGTAAAAGAAAAGTCATATGGCAGACTGTCATGTGCTACCAAAGATAAATACCATTGACATACTACTTAACAAGTTCACTAGAATTGAAATTCAGGTCACATGTAAAAACCATAGAGCAGACTGTCATTTACCACTCGATGCGAACCTGCATATCAAGTATAATTTACTTACCATAATAGTTACAGATAAACTGACCTCATTGGGAACAAATGTTGACTCCAGAAAAAGTTTCACCCGGACCTTCTTGGCTGGTCAACTAATATGGAAAATTATATTTATCTAATCAAAAAGTCAACATGCACACTTGACAGTGAAATCTGGGTCATTGACATAATGAATAATACAGACTGTCATGTATTACCAAAGAAAAGGAAAACACCAGAAGACACCAGAAATGCTCGCTAGACAGTGAAATTGGGTTCCCACACTAAAGTCGTATGACTGACTGTCATGTATTACTCTAAAGTTTCCCTGATTCTGTCGTATGTTATACGGATTTTCCTTACTGGTCTCTCCCTTTGATCGATTCGGACTTTTGTTGTCACTTTTATTTATGGAACAGATTGGGCGTTGCTCAAATTTCTCTGTCTTGTAGGTAATTTTAACACGAATAATCCCGATATAAACTGACCCGTGACCAGTCATGTCAATTAAACAGAGTTGATACTACCTAAGACCAATTCGCATACCAATTATCACTGACCAACCACAATTCTATACTAAGAACCTTAACATTATCAAGATCACAAACTAGAGACTCATGCAGAGACAGACTGATAGTCTGTTCGTTCACCTGACAATATGCGACTGTGCAACGTCTATGAGGTTGACCAAAATGTTTTCCCATTTGTATTTGTTTTCCACTGGCAGTCATGTATTTGACTTTCTAAAGGATCATCCCTAAATAATTTCTGTAAAGTTTTGTTGAATTTGCTTCCATGAATCCAGAGACAATGAAAATGTGATTTTCCATATTGTTCAATTATATACTTTTGTTCAGCGCTGGCGGTTATGTTTATGGTCTGGCCTGAAATGAAATGAGCAGTATTTGTAAAGGACCTTCCATACATCATTCCTGTAATGTTTGGTTGAATTTGCTTCACTGATTTCAGAGGAGAAGATAAAAATGTGAATTTTCCCATAGGGTTCAATGTAAAACTACTTTACGCAATGGCGACAATTTTTTTATTGGATTGGATTAAAATGAGCAATCTCACTAAAGAGCCTTCCATGCATCATTCCTGTAATGTTGTATTGAATTTTTGTTAGGGGTTTCAGGGAATAAAATGAAGTTCGAGTGTGAAACTACGTTCCGTGCTGGTGGGAATGTTTTTTTATCGGACAGGAACAAAATGAACAGTCTTTGGACCTTCCATGCATCATTCATGTAAAGTTTTTTTTTTTATTTTGCTTAAGTGGTCTCAATGAAGATGAAAATAAGATTTTCAATCTTAAGCTATGATCCGCGCTGGCGGTTATGTTTTTATCGGATCGGAACGAAATGAGCAATCCCTGTAAACGACCCTCAATTCATCATTCCTGTTATAGTTGAGTTGAATTTGCTTTAGTTGTTTTAGAAGAGATGAAAATGTGAAAGCTAACGGACGACGGATGCCAAGTTATGGCAATTGCTTACACCGACACATTGGGTCAGGTGAGCTAAAACATTTTTTTCAATATTGGCCTTTATGTTTACGTTTGTGCCGGCGGCCACGTCTTTTTTCTGATCGGAACAAAATCGGCACTTTTTGGTAAGGATCAAAATCAGCACTTTTTAGTAAGGACATCCTATACATCAATCGTTGATCGCATTCTTCAGTGTTTTCAGAGATGATTAAAATGATTTGACTTTACTACCGGAGTTGACATGTTCAACATGGCGGGTGTCTTATAAGAAACAGGAGATGCTTACTCTACTGGTTCATCTGACTTCTTCCATGGTTTTTATTGGGTCTGTATTGTTCATCTGTATGTCTGTCTTCATTTTTCTTTTCATTCCCGTACTCACTTGATATCCTTGTTTCTTGGCGTTTCCGGTGTTGTCGTTGTACCTGCCATGTTTATTTTGAGACTGACGGTTCGGTTCTCACTTCACTTTCCCATAGCTTCCCAAAGGAAAGCGTCATTTTCAAATAGATTCACGTCTTCTCGGATTTGGCTATACCAATTTTGACTTTTTCCTAAATTGACTCGCTTACAGTGTGACGGATGCTGTAAACAGAGCATGACATATGCTTACCCTTCCGGATCATAGGATATCACTCTCAGTTTCATGGGAGTTCATACTGTGAAAGCCTGCTTTTAAAATGTTGTTTTTATTTGTGTTTGTAGCTGTCTAACATCATTGTTTTCTGTGTTCTTGTTTTGGCTATGTATTTGGACTGCATTTTTTTGTAAATAACACTCCTTTCTACCGCCGTTTTTCTAATTGTAAAGCTAGGTTCCGTACTGGTATCTATTTATTTCTGTTTTACTTGTCAGATTAACGATTAACGAAATACCGAAATTACTGTTAATCTATATTCTGCATATGCGCATATCGACAACTTATGCCTCATCAGTTCGGATCAAACCAAAACATTTGGAAGTCCGTTAACCGAACTAGAGGTTCTCAAGAGCCTGTAGCTCACCTGGTCCAAAGCAAGCATAGACAATAACCTCAATCATAAAGGGTCTCATTTTCTAGTGTGATAATAACCTAGATGTAATATGGCCCGCTGTGCCAGAGAAGATGATCTTTGAATGTGTTTTCCCATAGGGTCTAATGTTAAACTAAGTTCCCTGCAGTCAGCCATCTTTGATCTGATGGGGTCTTGAATTGCCGGACAAATTTTTCAAAGGGGACCAACTTAGGACAGTTGTGACCAAGTATGGTTCCAATTGGCCAAGTGGTCTCATAGTCATATGAGAACATCTTTTGAATGTGTTTTCCCATAGGGTCCAATGTTAAACTTAGTTCCCCGCTGTCAGCCATCTTGGATCTGATGGGGACTAGCCGGACACATTTTTCAAAGGGGACCAACTTAGGGCAATTGTGAACAAGTATGGTTCCAATTGGCCAAGTGGTCTCATAGGAGATCTTTTGAATGTGTTTTCCCATAGGGTCCAATGTTGAACTATGTTGTCTGCTGGCGGCCATCTTAGATCTGATGGGAACTTGCCAGACACATTTTTCAATAAGGACCAACTTAGGACAGTTGTGACCAAGTATGGTACCAATGGCTAAGTAGTCTCAGATGAGAAGATCGTTGAATGTGTTTTCCCATAGGGTCCAATGTGAACTAAGTTCCCCACTGGCGGCCATCTTGGATGAGGTCCATAACATCATGAAGATAAAATGTAAACCTTGACATACTTAACATTTTTGCTTTAAATCTTAACCTCCATCTTAAATCTCTTTGAAATACAAGGCAAAATGTATAAAGTTACAATAAATTTGACCAATATGGGCAATAACTCCTCTATACGTATTCAGATTTTCTTCAAAATTTCTGGGTAGGTAGATCTTGATATGCTGAACATTTGTGCAATTTAAAGTTGACCTTTATTTGTTATAGTTTTTTTTTATACAAAATAAAAAGTGTCAAAATATTGAAAATTTTGTTGGAAAAATGGCAATAACTCTAAGACGTGTATTCAGATTTTCCTCAAAATTGCATGGCAGGTCTGCTGATCACTTTTATATCGTGTCAGATTTTTGATATCTGTAATGGTTTTTGAGTTATTTGCCAAAAACAGCATTTTACCCCTTTGTGCTATTTTTAGTAACAACAGCCATGTTGTTTGGTCCTCGGATTAATCGAACACAATTTTCAATCTAGATACCCTGGTAATGATTCAGGCCAAATTTGGTTAAAATTGGCTCAGCGGTTTCAGAGAAGATTTTTGAAAAAGTTTACGACGGAGGGACAGACAGACGGACGGACGACGGACACCGACGGACGCCAAGTGATGGCAACAGCTGACATGGCCTTTTAGGCCAGGTGCATGAGCTAAAAACGTGTAAAAGCTGATAGAGAACAAATAACCAAAATGATCTGAATAGAAAAGCCAAAACTCAGCTAAGGAAACAGCTATGCATGAGGGAGATACTCCTTAGTTTTAAAACAGAAGAAAATTTTGTAAAATTTAGATATTGCAAGTTTCAATAAAAAGGTTTTGGGGTCAGCACCTTAGTACTGACTACTTGGTGAATACCCTCGGAGACTAACAGTCCACCAGCATAGGCATCGGCCCAGTGGTAACAAATAACAGTTACTGTTAATCTATTTTCTGTATATGCGCATTTCGACAAAATGAGCAATCTTTGTAAACGATCTTTCATATATTATTGTAACTAGTCGAGTTAATTTCAATGTGATAGTTTCAGAGCAGATGATGAAAACTATAATTTTCCCGTAATATCCCATGTTAAACTATGTTCCGTGCTGGCAGTCATCTTTTTAGGGTACAGGTCAACCATTTCGTATATTCCGCTCAGTTTTTGTCATAATATTGGGAATAACTTCTTTGATCAAATTCAATAGTTTTGTAACATATAATTAAATTACCCTAGGGTCAGATGTTAAACTACATGTATGTTCTGCGCTTGTGGTTCATGTTAATTTTTATTGAATCTGATTTGCAAATTACCTTCCATACATCATTCCTGTGAAGTTCAGTTGAATTAGTTCTGATGAGGTGGTTAAAATATGATTTCTATAGGGTCCAATGTTTATTAAGGCCAGGCAATGAACGTGGCCACCAGCGCTGAACAAAGAATAAAATTGGACTAGATGGGAAAATCACTTTTTCATCTTTGAAACAATGGCAGCAAATTCAACAAAACTTTATAGGAATTATTTTACATCATTACTATATATATCATGCTGGTGGCCATGTTTTTGTAGGTTCCAATGGAAATGAGCTGTCTTTGTTAAGGTCCTTCAAAATATCATTCAAATAAAGTTGCGTCCAAAGTTTAGAATACATAATGAAAATGATAATTTTCATATAAATGGTCCAATGTTAAACTATGTTCACCGCTTGCGGCCATGTTTTTTTGGAGCCATCTTTGTAAAGTACCTTGGATATGTAACGGTTTATAGTATCCGCCGTGAAATAAGTTCCAAAGGAATAAATTTCATAGCTCGTCCAATGAAATAATCTCCAGCTGGAAAGTATTTACTGCTCACCTGGGGAAATAATCTCCAGACGGAATAAATCTCATAGATATATCAATAACATTTGTTCCATTTGGAACTTATTTCACAGGATACTATTTTGGCTTACAGATACACCATCCCTGTGACATGTGTGAAGTTTGGTTGAATTTGCATCTGGTAGTTTCAAAGATCGTCTTAAGGGGNNGACCATTTGATTCTGGGGGGGGGGGGGGGGGGGCTGGCAGATTTTGGAAATAAATATTCTGTCCCTGAAAAAGTTGGAAATAAATAATCTGGCCTGCACATCCAAGAAAATAAATAATATGACCTTAGATTTATCGGTACGATGCGATTATGTTATTGAAAATAAAAATTTTCGCTGCGAAGAGTTGAAAAATAAATATTCTGGCCCGCAAAATTTTGAAAATAAATAATCTGGCTCGACCGAAACTGCCAGACCCCTCAGAATCAAATGGTCGTCCCCTAATATGATTTACCCATTGAATTCGATGTTTAACTATGTTCCATGCTTGCGGTCATGTTTATGCTTGAATATGGCTGAAATTAGCAATATTTGGAAAGAACCTTTATTTAAGTACAGTTAAGTTTAAGTTAATGCACAATAATTTCGGTGCAGCTAATGCAAAAATTTCATTTTTCATATAGGGTCCACTGTTAAACTATGTTCAGTGCTGGCTGCTTTTTTAAAAATCAAATCCGAACCAAGTATGCTGTTTTTGGAAAGGAAAATCTGCTTCAGTGATTTAAGAGAAGATGACAATGCGAAAAGAAAACAGACAATGGATACCAAGTGAAATCGAATTTAAAGCCCACCTTTACCCTTTGGGTGGCCAAAAGGTATATGCATATATGTGTATACCCATCTTAAACAATTACTGCCTTGTATACACCTTACCAGATTAAAACTCATTACTAGTATCTAAAATCTATGTAAAGTGAGTATAATTTCACAAAGAATGACAAGAGAAGCAGTCAGAAACGACAGCTAATCCCCTCGCCATTTTTTTGTTCAAATAAGAGTTTTAGACTATTCAGCAACTGAACCTATCCCAGAGGATGCATACTGGTATTTCTAACAAACGTCACTCGTGCATGAAATGTGGGTCAAAGTGACCTTATTTCTATCAGAAACATTATGACTATCGAAGATGCATCCACTAATACAATATTCTGCCTGCTCTAGTATCTCAGTTCTCGACTTTTAACACAAATTTTTAACCGGAGTCACTTATGCATGACATGTAGTTCAAAGTGACCTGATTTTCATCAACCTCATGATGTAATAAAGGGCTACGCCTAGCGCAGCATGATACGACCGCAGGAAGTCGACCACTGAAATTTGAACAAGTGTTGTTTGAAGTAGCATGATACGACCGCAGCAAGTCGAGCACTGAAATTTGAACAAGTGTAGTTTGAAGTGAATGTGGACACAGTAAAGAGCTTGACACGATAATTAGATGGAAACAATAAGGAGCTTGAAGAATTAATTACCTGGACACAAACTAGGGAAAATAAAAATTAGTCCTTTTGATCCCTTAATGATTGGAAACAGTTAGAGCTAAGGAAAATCTGGTGACTACCAACTTGATCTTACATCAAAAGAAATCACAGGAAAAATCCCATAGAAATCTGTTAAAAAAATTTATTTGAACATATGCTATTTTGGCTGTGTTTTGCCCCTTTGACCCCATATAGCTCTTACACGGTCAGAGCTACGCCAAAATGGTTGCTATACGACTAAAAGATTACAACAAAGGGAATCCAACGAAAAAAATCCCAGCTAAATGTGATGAAAAATAAAGATTTTAAATATTTTTAAAAATAACTATTTTGGCCCCTTTGACCCCTTCTAGCTCGGTAACGGTAAGAGCTACGCCAAATCTGTTGGTTTACTGTAAGCTTACAACGAGAGAAATCCAAAGAAAAACATCCCATTGAAATCCGATAAAAAATATAAAAAATTTAGGTAATCTGCTTGTGTGCAATTTTGGCCCCGTTTAGCCCCTCAAAGCTCGGAAAGGAAACAAGTTATACAAAATGTGAAGAAACAGTTCCATATTAATTTACCATAAGGAATCCATTGCAAAAAACTGCATTAAAATAAAAAAAAATAAAACAATTTAAATTCCCCCTTTTGGGCCCCCTTTTTAACTCATGAACGGTACATGTGATGTGAAATCCGTTGCGTACTATTGATTGGAAATTTCCTAAGGAGCACACTGAAAGAAACCCCATCAAAATTCAATAAATAATGAAGATTCTACAGCAACATATGTGAAAACATCCAAAGTAACCCTTTTTAGCCCCCTTTTTTAAAAACGGGTGGGGCAACAATGACCAAAACTTATACAAGCCTTCCTTTTATGGCAAGGAACATCGTTTTAAAATTTCATGACGATTGACCAACAGGAACTTAAGTTATTGAGCAAAAACAGGAGTGTCTACAGACGACGACAACGAAGACGACAACCACGACAACGACAGCACCACACCATTATACGACCGCAAAATTTTTGGCGGTCATATAAAAACGCATCCACTGACAAAATATTATTTCTGCACCTGCTCTAGTATTTCAAATCTGGACTTTAATACAAACTTGAACCTGGGTCACTCAAGTAGGTCAAAGTGAGCTAATTTCTATCATGAATCTCATTACTATCCAAGATACACCCCTCTACCTGCTCTAGTATCTCAGATTGGGACTTAACAAAGTGAACTAATTTCTATTATGATCCTCATTACTATCCAAGACGTCTTATTTCTATCAGGAAAATCATTACTTCAGTATTTTTGTTATTCATTACTATCAAAGACACATCCACTGAAAAATATTATTCCTCTTCCTGCTCTAGTATCTCAGATCTGTACTTTGATTGCAAACTTTAACTAGAGTCACTAATGCATGCAATGTAGGTCAAGGTAACTCAACTTTTATACCAACATCAAGAACTTTCAAAGATGCATCTGTGAACAAAAGTTCATTTATCTTTGAATTGTAGTACAAATGATATATGGACTTTTTGTTACGGAAGAATGTGTGAAATGCTATATCCCCTCTCCAACTTCGTTGGGCAAGGGGGATAAAAAAAAATTAAAACATTACAGATACAAGGTTTGATTGGACAGCCAGGAAATGTGCAAAATTCGTTTGCAATTGGCAGAGAAGAGAAAAAGGTTAGAAATAACTAAATACCAAACTCATTGTAATTTTGGTTTCTGCATATGGCCATTTCGGCAACTTATGTCTCTTCAGTGCAGATAATATCTAAACATTTGGAGAACCCAAAACTCAAAGATGTTTAATAAAGGGCTACGCCGAGCACAGCATAATACGACCGCAGCATTTCGACCACTGAAATTTGAGCAAGTGTATTTTAAAGTTAATGTGGACACAGTAAAGAGCTTGACACAAAGTAGGCCTAGAGAACATATTTTGGCCCCTTTGACCCCTTTTAGCTCAAAAACAGTAAGAGATACGTAATATCTATCTGTTGATATACCACCAGAAGCTTACAACAAGAGGAATCCAAAGAAAAAATCCCATTGAAATCCGATGACAAATAAAGAGGAGGGTTTGGATCCAAGAAAACGAGTTTAACCCCACCGCAATTTCTTTTAGGGCTTACTATATGGTGTGAGATTCCTCACTGTGTTGAAGACCGTACGGTGACCCCTAGATGCTTTGTTTTTGGTCGTTT
>MJUU01066210.1:64160-80495 GCA_002080025.1 Modiolus philippinarum | reverse complement strand
TTTTTTGCAGATTTCAACGTTTGGTCAATGATAATCTGAAATGAATTTTCATTATTTGTTGATAAAATCTAAACATTACCGGTAACATATCAACAAACGCAAAAATTTCCCTGAAAAATAAGGTCAAGGTCGAATTCCGGAGTTTTGACGTTTTTAGTTTTAACGTCAAAGACTTCAACCTTTTTCCTTTTTTTTTCTTTCTTTTTTTTTTTTTTTTGTATTCGATGTGTTTTGGATAACTCAGTTAAGAAAAAGAAATCCCAGGTCACACTGGAACAAATACTCGAAGTGGTCAAAATTGCAAGAATTGTTTCAGCCTCGTTTTCGAAAATTCGATTTCTTCAAAAAAGGCGGAATTGATTTTAAGCCTTCAATGTGTCAATGTTGTTCTTCTTTGAAAAAAAAATCTTTTAGACTTTCTGGACATGCTCGTTTATGTCTCGATTCTATCAACCGGGAGATATTTTTATTTTGACCGGATATGTTTTTTCAAGAGTAAAATTAGCATCGGGCATTGCTATGGCTGATACTAGATTAAAGAGAACTAAAAATGCATTTATTTTTTATTATGTTTTTTTCTGTAATCAAAAGGGGGAGAATGGGGTATATATTAGTTTTCTTGTAAACGCCCTATACTTTTTGATTTTCTATACCATCTTACGAATTATAGCTGGTAGCACTTGGAGACTGGAATTTTTTTTTCACTCTTACCTGTGTATGCAAGCAAAGGGTTGCTCTCAATGTTGTTCACTTATTCAAAAGCACTTTACTTATATCTGTCATAATAACCCCTATTGAGCAGGTTTTTTTTTTTTTTTTTCCAATTCTTGTAAACGGTGGTTTTTATGGGTTTTTCCGAACTTATACGCATTGCCTGGCTATAAGGGATGCTGCGAAAAAATTCCGGGAAATTGTTTGGGGTGAAAACTTTTTGGAAAATAAAATTGATGCTTGTCAGTTTTTCTTCGTATGGACAGAGACATATAGACAAACAGATACAGAGATTAGAAATTCCTAGTAAATCCTATGTAATAATCGATAATAACAGGCGTGTGCGATATTTCCCGTGGGGTAAGTCAATTTTTTACTTCAAACTCGTGTAGTTTTAATTAAAGCTGTACAAAAATGTCAACAAAACGTTTTATTAATCGAATATCGACAAATTGTCGTGGATATTTAGTGTAATATGAGGTTGACACAATTATTAAATGACGATGCATCTGTAAAAACAATAACATTACCATCGGAACATCTTGCCGGTACAGGTAAACTTGACGAAAATTACGAGGTGTTCCGAATGTGGTGTTGCATCATGGGAGCGAGTTTACACGCGTGATGTCAACGACTTCAATTAGTTGCTAATTTTTGTATTTATATGTATCTGGTATGAAAATATGGCTATATCTATGTTTCAGTTTTCAATCTAAGTGTAATCAAACCAAAAATTCTTTTTAATCGCACATGCGAACACGTGCGTAGAGAATTCATCAGCGTGACGAAGCCCGTGGAAGGGCGAAAACTCGCTGTAAATTTAACATCAATTTAAATTTTAGTATTCTTATATTTTTTTTACACAGATACTTATATATATATATATTATTTAGGTAATGTGTCGACAATTTATACAGAAGTATGATCATTCTGTGAAAGTTTCATTGAATTTTACCAAGTGGCCTAGGAGGTGTTGTTGCCACAAAGTATGTACCCTGTGGCGGACGGAATAACGAACGGACGAACGGACACCATGATAACTACATAATCCGCTAAAGGGGGGGGGGGTAAAAAGACTTTATGCCTGTTTGAGCTTTGAGCTGTAAAGATAAAGTAACTACTATTATATAAATGTCAAACGGACGAATTGACAAACTGATAGATGGATCGACAGACACAAAAGACAGATATTGAGTATTCTTGGTTCACGCCACTTGTTATTTTTTTAACACAGTCTGATATTATTTTTGTCAAAATGTCGCCTGAATTTTTTTTTCACGAAAGGGGGTTGTACCTAAACGGTCATAAAACAGTCTTGTAAAGAATGCATTTACTTGAAATTATCCAAAAATATGTTTTATGTTGCGTTTTAATAGTAACGGTGTATTTTAGATATTTTATCTTTTTGACGGTTATTTTGTCAGGTCAACACCCCAAACTATTTTCCCACATAAATGAGAAATATTTTTCCAAATTCCTCCAATATTTGTCTCAATTGTTTTCTTCACAAGAAAACAATGGAAAAGAACAAATTAAAATGTTTTTTTAATTAAATGTCCGGTGTCTATCGTTCATCCGTCCGTCAGTCGTAACCTTTTTATTTAAAAATCTTCTTTACTAAAACCACCTAGCAAATTGGAACCAAACTTGGCCACAATACTCATTAGGCAATGCCCTATAAAATTTGAATCCAGCAGGTCCGTACCTCATCCTATAGATGGTCACTAGCGATAAAGTAATTTTATCATTTCACCCTATGGAGAAACGCTTAGGAGATCACATTCAAAGATCTTCGAAGAAACTGCCAGTGCAATTAGAACCAAACTTAGACACAATGGTCCTTAGCTGCTCCCTTCCAAAAAGGTTACCGTCAGCTCCGTACCTAATCCAAGATCCAAGATGGCTGATAGCAGGGACGATAGTTTTAAAATTGGACCCTACGTAGAAGACATTCAAAGTTCTTTTCAGAAACCTCCAGTAAAATTATAACCAAACTTGGTCACAATGGTCCTAATATAATTCCTTGGAAACACATTAAAGATCTCAGAAACTGCTAGTCCAATTAGAACCAAACTAAGTCACAATGGTCCTTAGATGGTTCCTTCCAAAAAGGTTACCGTCAGCTCCGTACCTCATCCAAGATGGCTGATAGCAAGGAAGATAGTTTTAAAATTGGACACTACGGAGAAGACATTCAAAGTTCAGAAACCTCCAGTAAAATTATAACCAAACTTGGTCACAAAGGTCCTAATATAATTCCTTGGAAACACATTAAAGATCTCAAATACTGCTAGTCCAATTAGAATCAAACTAAGTCATAGTTGTGGTTAAATGGCCCTTTCAAAAAACACTGTCCAGTACATGATGGCTGCCTGCAGGGCACACTCAATGGTTAACATTCAAGTCAAATTTTGTTTGGTATTATCTAATAACAAAAATAGATACAAAAGTTTTATTGTTCATATAAAATATTCTTTTTATTACTATAATGTGTACTATATATCAAATGTTCTAATAATATATATCAACACATCAACATATCTTTTTGGGAGTGTTTTTAATTTAACAATATGTATATTTTGAAATGGGAAATGAAAAAACTAAGGGGGGGGGGGGTTATCAACTTAATTTTCTTTCAAACATGTAATGATTGCAGCAATTTAGAAAAAAGAGGAATTCTGCTACACAATTTCAGCAGTATATAATAGATTATAAGGGGAACGCCCTCCAATTTTTTTTTAAAGAGGCCAAGAATGTTTTTAATCTCAGCAACATGTAAACATGTAATGTCTAGATAATAGACCACTTTCCTACTTCTGTTTATGAATGAATTGCGCCAGGTGACCTGGGTCAATCGCGGCGGAAATTGCGTCACTGAACATTGTGACGTTGGAAAATCTATATTGTGACGTAATAATTTATGGGAAAATTCACCAGCAGGAAAATCGTTTATGAGTTGAACCATTGGCCATTTTTTTATTTTTTTAATGATGTCTGTTATCGTTTGTACTAAATTTTCAAATTATAAAGTTTTTGAAACCAAAGAAGAAAAAAGAAGAAAACTAATTTAAAAAAAAGTATTCTGTTTAAGGAAGCTTACTCATCACATTTTTAAATTGCGTCAGATTTCGGAACTCCTCTGGGTTTGTCCATTTCAATGGCTCAAACAATTTTGCACATGGACCCCCACTTTATATTTCATGAATATGTTCTATGGGAAAAATCAAAACAACTGACAAGTTTTCATAAAATTCCTCATTTAACTTCTCAGCTAAATTAGGGGAAAATCCAGGGAAACCATTTTCCGCCAAACATTTAAATGATATGTATCTCGGTAAAAAGCACACGGAACTTTATTTTTCTTTTTACCATTTCATTTAGTGTACAATGCTTCGTAAATTAAAATAGGTTTCAAGAAATCCTTGATATAAACAACACCAGGAGTGAGCCTCCGTAATTTCAGGTGTTATTCGCAGACATATGTAAGTTGATAACAAGAACCCCAACCCAAATATATTTTGAAACGGGCATTCATATGTTTTGATTTCAGCAGTATTTTATTATCTAAATTGTTAAAGGAACCCCTGCCTATTTTTTTAAATGTTTTCAGAAATGGGTCAGTTGATATGCAGTCAAACACATTCAAAGATCTCCTCAGAAACAACTTTTTTAATTAGAACACATTGGTACTTTGATGGTACCTACCAGAACGGGCTCATTTCATCAACTATGGCTGCCAGCAGTAACAAAGTTTAACATTTGACCCTTTTGATTACAGATTCAAAACTCTCAGAATCTGAAAGTTCAGTTCCAATCAACCTTAAGGGGGTTCGCTACTCCATTTGAAAATAAATAGGATTTCAAATAAACATGATTTTTTGTTAAAGATGTATAAAATGAAATTATGGGAAAAAATAAGAGGGTCGATGGGCAAAAAAATTATACTGCTTTCAATTGTATAAGTCCCGACAATTCCGAAAATCTAACGGAAATTCCAAACCATGAGGAGCAAGCCTCCTTTATCATAATGATCCTTAGATCCCCAAAAGAAATATATCCTGCAGCAGAACCCCATTCAAGATGACCACTTGTGGGGAGACACTGTAATTTAAAATTCCATTAAAGGATTGGGTCTATGAAACCACGAATCCGATTGTAACCCAACTTGATCACAAAAGTCATTAGGGGCCCATTCAAAGTTTGCAACTGACGTGTTTACATTCAATCCAAGGTGGCCTCTTGCGGGAACGAAGTATAAACTCCATTGGAAAGCCATTCACCTCTGTATATCAGCAAAGATCCAGGTGAGCGATACAGGCTCTTGAGAACCTCTTGTTGCAAAACTTTGGCCTTTTCAGATGTACTATGTTAACAAACCAGCCAGGTATGCTGGTCTATTAAAATTGATTTTTTTTAATCCTTGTCTATCAACATAAAGGAAACAACAAATATTATGTTAAAATAACTCCCTAAGTTTTATGCCGTTCTTGTTCATTTTTGTTTATTTGTTTTGTCTTTATCATACTGTCTCAATTCGTGTTGCTGTGAATTGCCGTGATTTTGGATTTATTATTGTTCGCCTTTGTTATCTATGTTTTATCATTTTTAATTGTAAAGTCGGTGGTTTATTTTACATTTAAATTGTGACCTAAGAAAACACTTTAATTGTACCGGTTTAATATCACGCGTTTTGAAGAACGTTAAAAAATGTATTATTTTTTTTTATTTCGTTTTTAAAGCAAGTGTAAATTATTGGATAATATTTTAATTTATAAACTTCGAACGGTGATTGTGTCTACATTGCTTTACAAAATTGTCTTGAATGAGTTAAGAGATATCGTTTATGGTAATACAAAAGACACCATTTATTTACATTAAAGTGCCTGAAAGTCTCGCTGATTATTTTAACACTGAATACCACGATGTTGCAGTTCTAATTATCCCCACACTTGCGAATGAATGTTCAGGGATATTGTTGTTGGCCTCGTCCGTCCGTCCGTCCGTCCGTTTGTTCGCCCATCTATCTGTCTGTCAGTCCGCCCGTCCGTGAACAAATCCTGACGCGAACTCCTCCTACATTTTTGGATTTAGGGTTTTAATTTTGTTCTAGAACCGTTGCATATATGCTGTAGGAGCGAAATAAGCTTTCGGACTTTGATATTGGTCTTGGTGCAAAGAGGAGGTCCCAAGATGTCAATTTTGACACATTTGGCATGCGACGCGAACTCCTCCTACATTTTTGGATTTAGAGTTTTAATTTTGTTGTAGAATTGATGCATATAGTCTGTAGATGCGCAATAAGCTTTCATAATTTTGATTCCGGTTCAAACTTTGGTAAATTTCCTGAAAATGTCAAAGACTGTTTTTTTTTTTTTGGACATTTCGGCATTTAATTTTATATTTTGGCAAGTATTTTTGAAAAAAAAACCCAAAATTCTAAAAACTTGGAATTCGATATTGTGATTCAGATTTTGGTAACTTTCCTGAAAGTCTCAAAAACCACTTACTTTTTGAAATTCTACCTAGCAACCATCCTCTTACGATTTGTTTCCATGAGGGCAATCATTTTCACCAATTGCATTCCAAGAATATTTGATTCCAATTTTGGTAAATTTCCTGAAATCTCAAAGAACACTTGTGTTTTGGAATTATGTTTTAGATTTTTTACCCTACTTGTGACCACTCATCGTACTCATCACATCATAAAGGATAAGAAAATAAACATTTCATCTTGATTTTCTGTAAAAAAGTGTTTCGTTTGTTCTTCAGCGGTAAGTCCCAAATCCAGCTGTGTGGAGAACTTTTTTTTTTTTTTTTTTTTTTTTCAAATATATGACCCTGTTGTACTTGTGACCACTCATTTTACTCAGCTCATCATAAGGGATCAGAAAATATAAATCTCTTCTTGATTTTCTAAAAAACAATGTTTTTTGTTTTTTGGGGGTTTTTTTTGTACTTCAGCGGTATACCCTAATCCAGTTGTGTGGATAATATATATATATATATTTTTTCTCAAATAGTTGACCCTCCTTGTGACCACTCATTTTACTCATCTCATCATAAGGATTAAAAAAAATAAACCTTTTCTCTTGATTTTTTTCAAAAAAAGTTGCTTTTTTGTCCAATTAGGTAAATCCTAATACGGTTGTACGGAGTAACTCTTTTGTTTCAGTTATACGGGTATGACCCTACTTGTGACCTCTCATTTTACTAATCTTATCACAAGGAACAAAAACCTTTTTTCTTGATTTTTTTCAAAAAAGTTGTTTTGTTTGTCCATTGGTGTATATCATATACAACTGTATGGAGAAACTGCTTTTGTTTCAGATATTTTCCCTACTTGTGACCTCTCATTTTACTACTCTCATCACAAGAGATTCGAAGATGTATATCATTCCTTGATTTTTTAAAACAAAGTTTTCTGGACAGGGTAAAATCTTATATCGCTACTTTTTTTATTTGATCGCACAAACGACATACCATGTAAAAAATGAATTTCCAGAAAACTATTTTAAATACATTTACACCTATCTTTCTATTAAGTTCACCAATCTGGTTAATAAAAGTTTAAAGAAATGGGTATTTTGATAATGGCCCTGTTATGTGTCCTCGGTCTGTAATAATGGCCTACGGATGGGGTAATGGCCTTCGGCGTTGCCTCGTGCCATTACAGCTATCTTCAGGCCATTATAACAGACCTCGGACACATAACAGGGCCATTATCAAAATACCGACTTATTAAAGACTGCCTAAGGACCGCAATACGGACTGTGTACCTCTGTTCCAGCCCGAGCCGAAGGCAACGGATGAAATAAGGTACAGGTCTGTATATCAAAGTCCCTAAGCAGTCTGTAAATCTGATGCCACACGATACACAAGTTTCTATTACTTTTATTTCATTGAACACATTTACAAGTCAAACGCTTTAGGTTTTTTTAATTGTTAGCAATTTATGAAAATAATTAAATAAAAGTAAGAGTTACACTGAAAAAACATAGACATGAAATGTGAGGTTACTAATTTCTGGCTTTGAACCAATTGAATTAGTTTTAAAAAAGTGACATGAAATAATAGAAAGAATACTACTGTCCTAAGTCAGGAATTTATTCAGCCTTTGTGTGTCTTGTCCTTTTTCTAGTTAGTTTACTTTATGTCTATAGGAGTCTAGGATGATGTTTATTTCGCTGAACTTGATTACTCTTTATTCAGGGGCCGACTCCGACCTGCCGTTGGGTGTGGGGTTTTCTCACCGTTCATTGAAGATCTTATGGTGGCTTTGAGTTGTTATTACTCCCCTTTGGGTCGTTGTCTCTTTGACATATTCCCCGTTTCCCTTCTTTTTTCTACTATTTTTGAAGAGTTTATTGATGTCTTAACGCAACCTTTCACCCACAAACTGAAAAAGAGTTCCTTTGGACTTTATTCAGTGTGTATGTTAGTCGATGTCGTTTCCACATTTATAAATTCTTCAAAACTTTCTATAATGGTGAATTTTGTGTGTTTTTTCTTATTCTAGGCCCTATGTATTTGCCTTCCGTTTCATAGCAACCGATAATGTGACACTGAGGTAAAAGTATTTCTTATTAAAATGAACATTTATTTATTTACATTGCAGATGGTTATATTTGGACATGATGAAAAAAAAACAATTTACAGTACAACAATACAGTTGACTGTTGGTCCCCGAGGGTATTCACCAACCCAGTAGCCAGTTCTTCGGTGCTGGCACGATAACCGATTCTATTTGAAAAAAAGCATGTAATATCTGAATTTAAGAAAATTTTGTTAAAACCTAAAATTAAGCGCCAGTCACACTGTCACGTTTCAAGCCTCCGGTTTCACTACGTTTTGAAAACGTAGCTACCCCGCTATATTCGTAGAGAAACGTAGCGATTCGTTGTTAAAACCTATAAACGATATACCATTTTTATTAGTCCCGTTTTATTGGTCTGCTCAATACAAACGTTTTAAAAATTGATACGTAGTACATACGTACTAAAACGTTCTAAATTGTAGTAGGAACGTCCTGAAACGTAATAAAACCGTAGCTGAAACGAAGTGAAACGTAGCATAGAGGTGTGAATACGTTTTACTACGTTTGAACTAGGTTCCGCTACGTTTTATTACGTTTTATCAGGTATTAGTCTACGTATTACTACAATTCCTCAGGGTTTACTACAGATATCCCATAAAAGTACGTGACGGTTGACGAACGTATAGAGACCGTTTATTTTTGTAGTATTTAAAAAACTATGGTGGCAAGTTTCATTCCAAATGACAAGTACTGTATACCTGACTCAATGTAAAATAAAAAAAAACAATCTATTTGCATTTTTACAGCAATCTTTAACACTTTAACAGCCGTTAAATCTGGCTCGTATCTCTCGTCAAAGCTATTCATACGTACGACATACTCCATGAAGATGTAGATCGATAATTTATTTGACTGAATCCACGGCGTATTCTTGATTAGTGTTTAGAATCGATTTCGTTATATATATAGCGCCGCTCTTACGAATTAAAATATTAATTGCACGAAAACCGCGTAGCGGTTTGAGTGCAATAAATATTTTAATGAGTAAGGCGGTGCTATATATGATTTGTAATATGACCAATGAAAAACGTTTTACCAAGAGTGCGTTAAATATGCTAATGATTTTAAACACAAATGACAGGTACCCTAAACAGCTAAACGTGTAATTAGCACGTGATTTAAAACTAGCACACATTTCAAGAGGTACTGTTGCGTTGCAGTTTGTAAGGTCATTATGTGTTCAATTTATTTTTGGTTGTTTTTATCACACACGTACGTACGTGGTTTGGAAAAATATACTGCACCTGTTTTTTTTTTTTTTTTCACCCGCTCAATTTAATAATTATCTCAAAATTCAAAACTGGGGCTGTTATATTAGTCCCAGTTCAAAATCGAACATCTATTTATTTGAAAAAAAAATCATAGCCCTCCCCCATACCCAGAAAACCAAATGCTGCTTTCACTCATGTATGCATAAAAGGTATTTTGTAGATCCAACACAAAACATATCTGTACATGTAAACGGTACACAACAATAATGGGACGGCTATCTGATTATCGGGGTTTGATTTGAAACAAAAAAAATGTTTTTTTTTCTGGACAGAACATTTATTTATTTTTTGCACGTGTGTCAACAAAATATTTTTTTTTCAAAATTAACATTATTTTTTCGGGCAAAAAGCCACCTTCAGAGAATTTTGTTTCATCATTTGGCAGCCAAAATATTTTTTTTCACTTAAAATCAGATCCAAAATATTTTTTTAGAAAAAAACCATAGCCCCCCTCCTTTTCAAGTTAAATGGTCGGTCCCTAAATAACTAAATTTGAATGGCAATTCGCTGTTTGGAAGATGACACAGGTTGGTACAGAAGAAGAATAAACATGCAAAATTTGACAAATTTTTAATAAAAGACATGTATAAAAAGGAACATATAAAAATCATCTTTCTAACAAGAAAGGCCCGAGTAAAATTTCCATGCCAATACTAAAGAAAATTGGCTGTTAACAATAATAAATAACCAGGTGAATGTCATTGGCTTCTGAATTTTTGGGGGAGGAGTCAAGCAAAAAAAAAGATCAAAGGAAATTTTAATCAAAGCGCTGGACGCTGGAAAGCTGTTAAGCATTTTATCAATGTTAGAACTTCTTTGCATGTATTTCAAAAACAAATGTGAGGTAGGGTAGGAAAGGATCTGATCTGATCTGATCTGACTTTTTACAAATAATATTGTTGAAAAATTAAAAAAGCCCTGAAAATGTGTTTAAAATGATGAAATCAAAATAACCTATATGCGGTTTTATCTTATTATCACATATATTGTTTGCTTGATTACAAATGAATACATGTATGAGGTTTTAGAGATCCTTTAATTCCCGGAATGACGTATTGTTATCTTTAATGACGTTCCAGGTTCATCCACATTTCCAGTTTATTGCATTTTCAACACACAGGATGTCAATGCGTCTCAGAAAGGCTTACTAATTTGTAAAATAAGGGAATTTTGCTTTCCCTCTAAGATTAGTATTTGTTCTGAATGAGTTGATTTTTATTTGCACATTTTTAATGAATTTTTTTCAAGTTCGATCGACGCAAATGCGACAAAATTGAAGTTCAGTTCCAAACATAATTTTTTTTTGTGTTATCCTGCAGTCAGTGCAGTCATGTTGCTACAGTTCTTAACTTCAAGCTTCATAATGAAATAGAATGAAATAAATACCACATTATATAAGCGGAACTTGTCAGATAAGATATTGTTATTAACATCAATTACGAAGCATAGGACGTCAAGCACCCCAACGTCACTGTTATCACGTGATGAAGAGCTAAGATAAGTATGTTCTCCTGTAGAAGTTTGTAAGCACCCCAACGTCACTGTTATCACGTGATGAAGTACTAAGATAAGTATGTTCTCCTGTAGAAGTTTTTATCTTGAAAACGTTATGTTTTTTGTACCTTTAAATTGAGCACTCTGTGTCCTCAAGTATACACCTTTAGTGTATCTTACCCAAGCTACAACAATCTTCTACATCTTCAATTAAATCCTTAAATATTACAATACATACCATAGTTTCTCTTCTCATAAAGTGTGTCAAAAGTAAATGGATATCAATTATACTGTACTCGTGTTGGAAAATGGGAGCAACTAATACCGAAATCAGTTTATCAATAAAAAGTAATTTGCTTATATTCTATATCATTTACCAAGACTACATACAGAAATGCATAGCCAAAAGTCTCGAAATCACATTGATCGGGTTCAAAGGCATTTGTTTCTCATTGGAACTCGGCTCTGGATTGTTTGGATTGACGATTTCTTACATCCGTCCACTGTCAGAATTCCCTTCCTGTTTCCGAATTGGTGCAAAATGAATTGAAACAAAAGAAGAAACCACTGCAAGTGATGAAAAGTCAGCAAGCGTGCAGTTCTCCCCAATTGCTGCAAATCAGCGAGGTTCGCCATTACCAAAAACATACTTGATTACGCTTGCATAAAGAAGCCGGTCGCTATCTAGTACACCGTCCAAGATAAAGTTTAAGACTGTACCAATAATTCATTTTCGATACATTACCATTATGGTTCATTTTAAATTCAATAGATTTAAAAGGTCCTTTAATTTATCCTACAGAGAATTATATTTAAATTCTTTTCAAAAACGGCGTTTGCAGACGAGCCGTACAATGTAAATAAGTAAGGCCAATTCTTATATATAGCTCTCCAACGCTGGAGGTACACATGCGCACTTGTCCAGAAAATGTAAACATTGAAAGACGGGCCGAGGAAAGAATATGCTTAAACCCTTTTAAATGATAAGATGTACATATAAACAATAAATTGACCAAAAGTCATGATTATAATAAGAGATGTAGCTATAGACAGCTTTACGAGTTACAAAGGTGTCGTTAAAGTTACTATGCTTTCATTCATAACAAAACTTGTAAAAATTATAGCGCACCGCGGGAAATTTTTATGAATCAACCGAATCGTGGATTACGAATGTCAAATAAAGATACATTTTCATGCCGTTTTTTTTGTAAGAACTGCATATACTTTCAGTCTGAAGGCCCAGTCCGAACATTTTCAAAGGAAATAATTGGAATTTGACGATTAGTCTCTCACAAACTACTGCCAGATATGAACTACATTAATGCGTAATGTGATGTCTGTTAGGTACACCTGGCTAGTGCCTAGTCTAGACCGAAAACAACGGTATAAAGCTGCTTAACAGCTTAAAAATCATATTACAATGACATTTATTACACCCCTGGTCCTTTGTTTTACTCAGGTGTATATTATTTGGAAACTTTCTGTCAAACAATAGACTATGATCACTGGGGCTTGACAGGTGCTTCCAGATACCCCGTCACACCCTGTGATCACAGACTATTGTTTGACAAAACGTTTCGCGGGAAATTCGGCATATTGCCAAAAGCAATAAAGATGACAATAGGCCATGGGCTGAAATCACTTTCCGTGCACCCCCCCCCCCACTTCCCATCTAGACCGGTTTTTTTCAGTCCTCCTATATCCCCTCTTTAAAATAAAACATTAACACGAATATAACCTACACGCATAGACAGTATAGGGCCACTTTTATAGTACACCGCGAAAAATTCTTGCATTTTCGTTTTATCCTAAGTTTCATCTTTTAAGCTCCATAATTATTTAATGATAAGTAATATGCAGTGAAATTTGGTACCAAATTAAAGCTAATTTAATATCCTTTACAATGAATTCAAGTTTGGGTACTTTACGCCATTTTTATAATCTGGGGATACAAAAAATGTACCCCTCCCCCTGCAAAAAAATATCGAAAATGACAATTTTAGACTGCCAATTCCTTTCAGATAAACAACCCTCGTCATTTGATCTAGTTTTTATGCCTAACTTATCTGTTGTGATACAATGTTGGAAAATAAAACCATTAATGTCCACAAAATTTTGATTTTCGGTATAAAATTTTTGAAAAAGAGAATTTTCGGAATTTTTGATTTTTTAACAATTTCGACTTTCTCACTGTATGGTCGTAAAATGCTGTAATATATTTAATAATTGGCGATGTAATAATAATTTATGATATGTTAGCAACAAATCGTGTGCAAACATTTTAGTTTCAGACGTCTTATAGGTTCAGAAATGTCAAAATTAGCACCTCTCCCCTAAAAATTAAGGGAAAATATGAAATATTTAGGCTCTAAATGATTAAAGAATAATGTTTTATTGGAATTCTAGGGTGTATTTCACTAAAGCTGACATGCAGAAAATCATTTAAGTAGATTTAAACTTTTTAAGAGGTCTTTTTTTTTTATTCTTCTGCTCGAATTCGTAGGCAAAATGGGAATTTTCCGTTTTTCAGAATTTCTGCTGTTTTGACTTTGAGATGCAAATACTTCATGAAATTGATATATAACTTGAAAATGTTGATTAGATATCCTTTCATTATATCTAAGCCATAAGAAAATATGTTTTTAAGCATTTTTATAATAACTACAGTCTCATAAATTACAAACATATAACCCCTTACCACAAATATTCAACACAATTTATTTCATTTTATTCAGCTTGAAAAGCTTAAGCATTGTATAAAGGTCCAATAACATATCATTTAAAATACAAAAATACATGGAGGCTTCCATATATCACAAATAAGCTCATGTGTGTGGTTTATGGGCAGTTATACAACAATTAAACTTTGAAATTTGTAAAATTCCGAAATGTTGAAAAATCCAATTTTTCACAAAAAGCGCCAAAAATATACAATTTTACCCATATTTTGGCTTTAAAATTGCATATTGCAATATATAAAATGCATTTTTTTAAAGAAAGTAAAACATTAGTATGTTTTGTTCTTATAAATATACAGACATACATATTCTGGGGATCTTTAGGCATCATTTTCCTGGGATAGGGGTAAAATTTTCGGTATTTAGAGTCACAGTGAACACTCCTTGTTCTTCTAAACATTGTTTTTATATAGCTTATATATCGATTAGAACAATGAATTGTTATATCTGCATATAAATCCTCCAGATTTGCCACATATAACTATTTAAAAGTGACTTTTGAACAAATCTGAAATGCTGAAAATTCCCATTTTTCATCAGTTCTGTTCAAAATATTGAATTTAAGCTGACAAGTGGGACTTAAAATAAAAAATCTTGATAGAAACAACGGCAGTAGAATACCGAAGGAACAAGGGAAGCGAAGACTACAAAAATCGAAATCCGAAGACATGGCAAAAACGGCAACAGAGAAAAACAAAGACAAAACAAGGACGTGAGACAGCTACAAGCACGGTAATAAAAAGACGACATTAAAAACTAAGGCACTCATAGTGTGAACTCCCATGAAAACCGGGAATGAAATCAGGTGCTCCGGAAGGGTAAGCATGTCCTGCTCCACTAGCGACACCCGTCACACAATCAGTGAAATATATATTGTTTTGAAAGTCTGATTTGAGGCTGATTGGAATTGCTATTTTCTAACCCTTAGACAAAACCAATAAAACTCCATGGTACGTGTTACTTCTCTAACCCTCAAACAGTACCAAGGTAAAAATTTGCAAAAACAATTATGCAACATTGTTATATTCAATGCAGATTTTGTTTGTTTCGGTTATTTTTATGCGAATATAGTAAAAAAAATGACTATCATAGGGAAAATTTGTAAGGGTAGGGGTAAGTTTTTTTCAGTATTTAGAGTCACATTAAACACTCCTTGTTTTTCTAAACAGTGTTTCAAGACAACTAATGTATCGCTTAGAATAATTAAATGGCATAGTTGCAGATGGATCCTCCAGATTTGACATATATTACGATTTAACAATGAACTTCGGAGAAATCTGAAATGTTGAAAATTTCCATTTTTCATCAGTTTGGGCCAGATATTGAGTTTAAGTCAACAAGAGCCGAATCATGATGTAATTCATGCAACATTGTCATATATAATACACATTTTGCGTGTTGTAGTTATTTTTAGATATCATGTGATTATATGTCTTCTGTTTTATGTATCAGATTAGTCCTACATGTAATGACAGGAAAATCACATAGTCGCATTCTGACGCATGTTGAGGAGGATGACCTGCTAGTATGTTAAATCGAACATTCATTCCCCTATAATGATGACTTTGAAGCATTTGCTATTTCCAGCCCAAACTACGCGTATCTGTGTCAGATCCACCTACTCTGCTACTCTAGATCTAACACAGTAACAATCTTTTCTTTGAAGCATCAGCCACATGGGCCATGGGCCACAAATTTTGCTGTTCTACCACCATGCTGAACTGTTCTCTGAATTTTCACATTTTATCCCCATATAAACAAACGTACTAAAAGGTCAACCTGGAGCACACTCGACCATTTCACGATCTTCTCCCGACAAGGTCTAGTTGATAAAACACAAATCGGGCTATGATCTGGCTCTATTTGACAAAGTCTGGTCGGTCGAAGGAGGGTCGAGCATAAGTCGTAGTTAAATCGTAAAGAGATCGAAAATGGTCGAGGGTAAGTCGTGTTAAATCGGGTTAAAGTCGAGCGGAAGTCGTGAGTTAGCTCGATCAATGAATTGTATGACGTTAATAGGGATAAAACAGCATGGTCGAGTTGATCTGGTTGGTCTGATCGGCGGTGGAAACCTAGAATTAAGAAACGCGACATTGATCCAGAAGAAAATTCTATCAAAATCTGATATAAATATATATTAATTTTTATATTGACGGCTGTGCTATATCAAAATTTTGCCGCCATATAAAACATTTTTAAGAATTCCAGGCATTGTATAAGTAAGAGAAAAAAACATATCGTGGATTAAAAGTAGTATGCGAAAAATAGCTAATACTTAAAACAACAAATCACTTCAAATAATTTTCTACAAATATACCGCTACATAGGATCATGTGATGAACCATACTTGTTAGTCAATATTTTGTCTTAGCTCTTTCCAATCTGACAAAACCTCTTCCTCAAAGGCATATCAAATCATGATAATATAGCATCCCCCTAGATATATCGAATGTTGAAATAATTATTGAGTAGCCTTTTTTGTGAACAATTATTGAATCCTTTGAAATATGAATGGAAGTCAAGTTAT
>MJUU01066210.1:32737-46690 GCA_002080025.1 Modiolus philippinarum | reverse complement strand
GTCCCTTTGACGAACGCGGACCTGATAGAAGACACCTACAGAAATACAACGACAATTGCTGAATGACAACGCCCGGATATTAGGTGAAACATTGAATTGCAGAACAAAATTGAAAAGGGGTTGAAAAGGTATAACAACACTAAAAAAAGGGTGGCATAAGAGGACATTAATCTAAACATTGGATGAAAAAGGAATAATATACCAAGTACATTATTGAAAAGGGGTATAATACTATTGAAAGGGTGGGACAATAGGGAAATGACAAAAAAGGGAAGAAAATATGAAGAACATTGTTACAACATACAAAAAAAGGGGAATAATGAAAGAAAACACCCGACTTCCGGTCTATACCAGGGCTACGCCCACTTCCGGTCGCGCATGCGTTATGTAATAAGGTGAAACCACACCCCTGCGGGATCAAGTGTTGTTCCAACACGTCATTTCCGGTTAACATGGCTACTTACAGTAGATACACACCCACTTCCGGTTGACACATGGGGCTACGCCCACTTCCGGTTGCGCATGCGTTATGGACTAAGGTCAACCGTGACCCCTGCGGGGTCTTACACTCTTTCAACACGTCATTTCCGTTCAATATGGCTACTTACAGTAGTTACACACCTACTTCCGGTTGCGCATGCGCAGTAAAAACACTTCGTGTTCCGGTCACGTGACTTCCGCTTCCGGTCACGTGACTTCTATCACGTGACTTCCGGTCTACGTCACTTCCGGTGACGTCACTTCCGGCTCCACCTCGCTCCACCTCGACAAATCATAAGCGAACTGTCCCCATATACTACTTCCGTGTCATAAATTTGGTTAGTTTCATTTTGGTAATTTTGGTATAAAATGTTTATTTTGTAAAAAAAAAAATCTAAGAATTACACCGCAGTATTATTTAATAGAAAAGTAAAACACATGATATTTTTTACTAATTACCCAGACGTTCTGCTTGATATTTGTATCCCCAAACAAACTACGAAAAAATCGAAGGAAAACCTTATGGTTGTTTATTGTGAAATTAATTGTGAGTGGCATCAATAGCTTTCTTCTCAGAAGACATTGTTTTCCTACTTGGTCAGATTTCTGTCAGTGTCATGAATTTTTTTTAGAAACAATCGTCAGCATTAATTATAAATATAAACATTTTTATATCTTTTCTTCTGGGAAATATTTCAGCCATATCAATAAATAAAGTTACATAATATAAAAGAATAAATTTTTGTAAATTTAAACGTGTGGAAAAAATCACGAGGTTAAAAATGTGACAAGAGAAACGAGGATGTAACCGATATCAGCTTAAAATTCCATGCATATGGTAAGCTATGAGGATAGTTGTCTGCAAGAAGTGTTGATCCTTCACCTTCAATAACACATGAAATTACTTGAATTCACATCGCATCAGAAAAAAATAAAAACATTAAAAAAATGAAATAAATAAATGAATAAAATTTCTTTCTTAGTACAGACCAAACGCTTAGAATTTCAAGGCCGGGTCCTGTCTTCGAAAAGAGAGTTGTCAATGGATGGGTTCCAGAAAAAAAGAGAGTTCCTAACTATATTTGCCGTTTTTCTCACTTTTCCCAAAATTATGCACGATTTGTTTCAGAAAAAAAGGGTTCAATCCAACACCCCACTCGCATCTTCCAAAGTAGACTTATTCAAACTTAATGAGCTGCATTCTACCGACAACAATAGTTTAAATATCCGAATACAGATTTGATAGTTTATAACGTGACCGACAAAAAACTATCACCAATGTCACATATCAAAAAGGTCTGTTCGATTCTGTCGTAACATTTATAAGGTTGTATGTAGGTGCCTGAAATATTATCCTGGAAAAGAGAAAACAATAAACAATCGATTACAAAACAATCATCTGTTATAGAAACTGCCACTACCGTTACAATGGTTATTGCACATATTACATCTTTGTTTTACTTGGTACATAAATAAAAGATCCCATTTGTCATGCTTCGTGATCATAGGTAAAGTTGCGTCGAGATAGGTATTTCTCGTCGAGTTACGTACTTTTATGGGATATCTCTACTAGGTATTGTCACGTACTCATACGTATTGCACGCTTTGCTACGTATTACTACGTTTTAAAGTAGAGTATAAATTACAATATTTTCACTTTTATTATCCTTTCTTTTTTGTTTTATTTCTCACATATTTTCACATAATAGTGACTTTTACAGTATTTTGAATCTTATTTTAAGGTTAAAGGCCCCTTTTTCAGTCCAATGTTAAACCTATGGAAAATTTATGTAAAACCCCCAGCCTTAACGGCTTGTTGGTTTATTCCAAAAATTTATCTGCAAATTATTGAGATAATTATCCATGCAAAGCTACCATTATTGTTTACTAATATCAACAACTTTAGTGATTTTGCAGAAAAAATCTTGAAAATTTTGTGGTCGTTGAATGTTTTCTGTGACAAAAATGCGGTCTGTTCGAATGATTTGCCGTTTTTTATATTACTTATCATAGATTTCACATTCATTTTTTACTATATTTGCATTGAATGGTAGCTTTAACCTTCACATATGCCACTACTGCCATTTTGTTTATGTATGACATATACGAGAGGACGTTTCATAATGTCATAAAACTTTTATCCAATCATTAACAAATTCTCTTAGCTAAGAAAATATTTTTATTGTATGTAAAGTGGGGTGCTCATGTTTTCTGAGTATGATCTAGCCGAATTATTTGACTTGCGTTTGATGTCCTTCTGACACAAAGGATGGCTTTGACAGTTTAGTTTCGTGACTGATAATTATTTGAAAGTATTTGAAAACGGTATTTTAGCGAATACTCAAGTTTATGTAAACTTTTTTTTATCAAAAAGACAATGCTTTATAAAGATCATTTTAAGAGAGTTTTTGCACACATTAATTATTCTGTGTATCTGTGCATTTACTCCATATCCTCTCATTGTTTATTATTGAAAGCGAAAGTTGTTTATATGATTAAAAAGTTAATCTTCTCAGCAGAAACGGGTGTATTTCTGATATTTGTGTTAAGTCACTGAAAATTGGATGGCTCACTTTGTCCAAAAACAAATTTGAATTGTCCGCCAAAACAACTATTGTATTTAGCAACATTTTTGGTGTTTATTGTCGATTAGACTTCAGTAATATAAACCACAGCGTATGAATCTTCATTAGAATTTTAAAAGATGAATATCAATAAGTAGCTTTGGAAATAGTATGTCTTCAACTATTTTTGAAACAAATGTTTAAACCTTGTTTTGAAAGACCTTGAGTTCCTGAAAAAGGGGTCAAGCAAAGTCTTTGACCTACGCAATATAACATTTCGATACTCAGTTTTATTCAACTTATTTTTTTATTTTTTGTTAATTACCGATAAAACGAATCGAGTACATTTTGTTTTTGACTTCGTCACGTCGTAACACATCAAGCTCGCCTTAACGGGCTCACTCGATACTGGCCGAAATCAAGTCCGTATCAAAAACAAAATGTCCTATATTCCATATCTACCTAGTACGTAGTGATGCGTAGTAGCAACGTAATAAATCGTAGTAAAACGTACTGAAACCTACCATAAACGTAGCAGACCGTAGTTTAAACGTAGCGACCCCTAGTAATACCTATTTAAACGTAGTTTATACGTGGCGAAACGTAGTAAAACCTTGATACTTCAAATCAAATAATACATAGCAAAACCGCGTAAAACGTTAGAAAACGTACCAAATCGTAGACACCGTAAAAAAATAACCAAGAAAAAATGACATGAAACGTAGCTTTTGGAACGTTACAGTGTGACTGGGGCTTAAGGATAATTTCCCTCTTGCATAGCTCTGGCCTTAGCTGATTTTGGCATTCTTTGTGGTAATTTATTCTCTCTAAGCTTTTTCATATTTGGTTTGATGGATTTCCAAATGTTTTGATTTGATCTGGACTGAAGAGACATGATATTTATTGTCGAAATGCGCATATGCAGAAACTAAATTCACAGTAACTTCGGTATTTTGATATTTCCATATTAAATTGACATCAAATCACATGTATTTGTATTTTGTTTATGCCATCAGCCCTCAGGGCATAATTGTGCATTTGTGAATAAAGCATTAATCGTGGAATACAAAGGCTAACCTGCTAACTACCCTCCAATAAAAAAATACCATTGTAACTTAAGACTAAAAAAAGCATACATATTACACCAATGATTCTAAAGAGGACAATGAATTGGTTGAATGTTATGTAGTTACATGCAGTTATATGTTAAATTATGTTGCTTTCATTTAAACAAAAAAAACTAATCTTACTAGGTCATAGATACACCGCTGTAACAAATTTTAATCTTACTAATCTTACTAGGTCATAGATACACCGCTGTAACAAATTTTAATCTTACTAATCTTACTAGATCATAGATACACCCCCTGTAACAAATTTTAATCTTACTAATCTTACTAGATCATAGATACACCGCTGTAACAAATTTTAAATGGTGACCCTTAATACTTTAATTTCAGCAATATGTATGTATTACCTCGATCGTGAAGTGGGAAACCCTAGATTGTAATGGAGAAAATAAACACTGGTGTGTATCACTTTGTTAGGTAAGCGATATAGACTGAGTTCAATGAGCCTCTATTTTCTCCTTTTTTATTTATTATACATATAAAGTTGTTTTTTTCTTGGGTGATTTAATTTGCTTCCTTTTTGTTTTATTTTTTTTTCTCTCTTTTTTTTTCTTTCTATCTGTTATAAACTATAGCGAATTGTTGATTTTACAATAAAATTATCAAGTAACTTAAAAATTCTTAGAATTACAGAGTAGGTACTCAGTGGTGGATTTAGGGGGGGGCAGGGTGGCCCGCCCCCCCCCCCCTTTCCCCCTTAGGTTGGAAAATATTTAAAATTCCTAGGTTTTTTTTTTTTTGGAAAATTGGGTTCCGGGCCCCCTCTTATGAAAAATATATTGGTCGTGCCCCCTCATAGCAGACAGTCTGGATCCGCCACTGGTACTAGTGCAGTGAGAGATTTCTTCGTTCATATTTTGCTGCAAAGTATGATAACAGATGTCACTAGTAGAACGCATTATTTTAAATATCTGATAATGCAAAAACTGTTATACGCCTGCTTTTTTCATAGTTTTCATAGTCTTTGAATTGCAATCACGCTTTTGTGTCTATATGGTTTTGCGTTTTGGGTATAAATTTTATTTCCAGCATTCCCCTTGGTTGTTATTTTTCTGTGATTTAAACGAAAACATGGAAATTACGATACACAATAACTTTAGACATTAATTTTGTCAATCTCGTTGTTTCACGTTTGAAGCTTTTTGCAGTTATGTATTAAGAATATGGAAAACGGTAGAAATAGACAAGAAACCTCAAATATAGAAAAAAGAAGGGAAACGGGGAATGTGTCAAAGAGACAACAACCCAAGGAGAGTAATAACAACTTAAAGCCACCATAAGATCTTCAATGAACGGTGAGAAAACCCCACATCCAACGGCAGGTCGGAGTCGGCCCCTGAATAAAGAGTAATCAAGTTCTACGAAATAAATATTTTACGAAAGGATATGGAGTAAATCAAAATGAGACCATAACGCATACGTCAACTCGAACTGCAATAATTTTAATGAGCTGTATGGCCATAAACATCATCCTAGACTCCTATAGACATAAAATGAACTAACTGGTAAAAAGACAAGACACACAAAGGCTTAATTAATTTCCTGACTAAGGACAGGCGCAAACCTGCTGCGGCGGGGTTAAACTAGTTTTATTAGGCCCAAACCTTCTTCCTATAGCCAATGTGATAAATCAAAAAATAATCGTAACAACAGTAAAATTTAGTTGGCAACAGGACTGAGTCAATTGTGAAAAATGAAACTGAAAGAACTAAATATACGGACATAAACATGAAATCACAAGAGACTACCAGCAGTTAACTGACATGCAAGCTCCAGCAGACCCATTAACAACTGACAAATTCAGTTATGTACCCTCTGTATACATCTTCCACCAAGATCCATGTATGTATGCCAAAATCAAAATTGTTCCAAACAGAAGCTCTAACAGTGACAACACTCATTAAAAGCTCATTGATATTGGATTTTCCGGAGCTCAATGGGTAAGCATGTCCTCCTTTGTATGAAACATCCATTATGGGGACAACTGGCCAATCCAGGGTAAAATAAAATGTTGGATCAATCTTCAATTATTTGAAGTACAAGAAGCTTAAATTTAAAGGTCTTGGATAGTTGCCTCTGTTTGAACCCTCATAAATATTTTGTTTCAAATGAAGGCACTCAAAAATAAATAAATGTGAGGTCCCCCTCCCTAAAAAACCTAGAATAACTTTAAATTCTCTCAAGAATGTCTTACTCTCTATACGACACCCGTCACACTGTCAAAAATGGATAACCGGAAGCTCCTACAATGGCCGAAAATTATAATTACATGCCACAACCTGCCATAAAACTACACGTGAGGAACACGAACAAAACAAAAGATAAACATAGAGAATGATAGGAACTCGGGACAGCCGTACTTAGTACCGGCACTAGCAATAGCCAGCGGTAGGGTTTAACCGGTTAATGGGTACCCAAACCTGTCCCGTTTCCGAAACTAATAAAACCCATTACAGGTAGACTACTAACTCCGTTACCACAATATTGAAAGGAAAGAAAAAAAAATACGTAATTTTGAAAGATCAGCAAGGGATGCTGGCCGATAAACTGCCGGGTAGCTCAAGGAGCCTAGTCTGCTGGTAGAACACTATCGCACTACGGAAGAAAAACAGTAATGTCCAATTCTTTAATGTAAGACACGGGAAGACATGCAATCTAGCTGTGAAGAACCCAAAAGTGTTTTAATAACATTTTGGCTTCTTTTCCTTTTTTCTTCATGGCCTTTGAAGAAAGAAAAAACAGTTATGAAAAATGTTTTATTTTGTTCTATATCACATTTGCAAGATATTGTTATCATCCGTCGAATTCACCTGGTTCGGGTTCTCCTGGAAATGAGAAATGTTATATATTAGTACATATAGTCTATACAACGAGAACTAAGTTGATTATGAAATTTCTCACATCGAGTTAAATTAATTTTGCTAATGTTTGAAAACGAAGCTTGTCGAGTTCTTAAACATTTGAAAATTTATTTAATGAGATGTGAGAAATTTCAAAATTAACGTATTTAAGTTGTAGAATAATTATGACAATGTAAAACACCGAGGATTGTGTTCCGAATAAATTTGGCGGGAAATTTCAGGTATTCTCTTTCCAGTAATGAAAAATATTTTAGCACATAAGTCAGGCGTTGGTTAAATTTCCTAGATACTAGAGAAAATTATTTCTCCAAAAACTTCTTTTCTTATTGTTTAACGTTTAACTACAATGGGCAACGCTATGAAAAATGGGGAAGTTACTTTTCAATCAACACTTGTCGATTAATCCCCTCCAACAAAGATATAATACAGTATTTGCTGATGTAAAACACGTGAAAATCGCTTAATCATGTTTAAATTAGAATAACAACAATAAAATACTTTTGGAGGAGTTTATAGATGTCAAAACGCATCCTTTACTAACAAACTAATAATAAAATCCTTTAGACTTTATTCAGGTTTTAACTTGGTGGCGTTTATACATGGATGAACGCTTCAAAACTTACATTTATTCCAGACATATAATGGTGGTTTCGATTTTGTCTTCTAGAAATATCCGATCCATTGTTCAAATTGTCATTAAGGATTTACGGTGTCTGCAGGGTATTAATTTCCTATTATAGAATTTTGTGAAATTTGCTGTGTAGAAACACAATTGAATTATTGTTCAAAATGTAAAATAAAATTTTGGGGGTCACCGTGCATTTCAGCGCAAAAAACTGAAATTGAAAATTTCAGGATTGTACAAATAAATGATAGGAAAAATGATTATATTAGAGAATAGCTTGAAAAATTTATTATAGATTTTCTTCATACTTTGCATCTGTTTCGAAATCATTATATAGTTTACATATACAAAATAAAAATTAGGGGTCACCGTTAAAATAAGAGAGAAAAATTGCGAAATGTTAATATCTTTAGTGATATTTATGTTAAATTATTTTTATCAAATTATCTCCCTTGCATAATTTCTGTGTTCTGTAAATCCAGTAACATATATAAAGCTCATGTGTTTTAAGTTCACATTTTGTAATGAAAGTGTTGTAAAACTGATAAGGAATAAAAATTCTAGATACTTTCGAACTTTCCTTACATTAAATAATTAATTTGTTAAATTTCTTAATGGATGAAACCTAAATGAACAAGTATTGGACAAAAATGGTGGTATAATACCACTGAGACACCTTAATGTAGTTTTGTAAAACTGTTATGAATTTTTGGTAATTCTCTGTTTTTTCCTGGTCCCTTCGCAATTATATTTTACCTCAGAAACGTCAAATTTTCTTGTAGTTAAAGACTCCAATACATCATTTGAGGTCTGTAAGCCAAAATTTATAAGACTATGCATTTGCCTTACATGTATATAGTACCCAAAAATGTCACACTGAGGAAAAGTCCATAGTGTCTTTATCGCTATTTTTTTTAATTCGAAATATTTTACAAACAAGGCCAATTAACTAATAATATTTGTAACTTGATTTGTGTTTTTATTTTAAATTTTTCAATAGGTTGTAAAATAAATAATAGCTATTTTGCTATTGATTATTTTTTGGACATGACAAAAAGCAGTTTACAGAACAATAAAACAGTGCTGCCATTTAATTTAAAAAAGAAAATATAAGATTGAAAAAGCATACATAATATGACAATGATTATAAAAGGTACACTGAATTTGTTGAATGTGATTTTGTTGCATGCAATTATAGTTATGTGTTAAATTATGCTGTTTGTTTGAAAAACTCCTGTTGCATAAATATAGATTACAATTAAAGGTCCCGTTCATTACCATATTTCATATACTAGAAATAGTTAAATTTTAAAATTTTTATTGCGAGGCTTCCTGGGCATTTCAAAATTTTGAAATTAAGATAAATTGAGAGTGGATCAAATATGGTAATAATCGGGACAAAGTGGTGTGATCTTTTTCTGTAATGACAAAAGATAAACACGTAGTATTGTATTCCGAATGGATTTGGCGGGAAATAGCACGGGCTTTATTCAACATGTTGAATATGAAAATTTATCTAACGGGTGAAATCCAGTTTAAATTTCACACATCATTAAAGAAAAGCAGTTGTGGCACCAGTGAGATGAGGACTAGTGAGGACTTGAATGTGTGTGCATTAACTTGCATTAAAGGATGTAAATTAGAATAAAAGAATGTATTTTCAAGGACTTTGTATGTATTTTCTTCGAACAAATAGTATGTTGGATTTTTTTTTCAGGAAGTCTGAATCATCGATGTTCTACGGGAGGTTTTCTTTACATGACAAGCTCTAAATTAAGGGATGTTGCAAATGTCTTAGAAAATCAATACCTTAACGGGGAAAACAAAAAGACTGACGAAATTCTTGATGTACCGAAATTATATTAAGGATTTTTTTGATAACGAATTAACAGAAACAAACTGGTAATATTTTTGAAATCATTCTCAATTATCATTGCAGCTTTAGTTTGAAGAGAAATTCATACAAAAAAAATAAAGTGGTTTAGTAACGCAATGTGTAATACCCCATTTACATGCACAAGTATGTGATCTTACATGTAGGTAAAACTACATTAGTATGTCAATATAGTTTCTACAACGAGAACTAAGTTGATTATGAAATTTCTAACGTCGAGTTAAACAAATTTTGCAGATGTTGGAAAAACGAGGCTTGCCGCGTTTTTAAACATTTGAAAATGTATTTAACAATATGTGAGAAATTTCATTATTAACGTGTTTAAGTTGTAGAAAATGTTTCTCTAATGACATACTGTAAAACACCGAGGATTATGTTAGAAATTAGAGAAAAGTATTTGCTATCCAATTCTAATATTTTAATCTGAGGTATGCTTTTTAATTTTGAATGCTTAGAATTAAAAGTTTTATCGCCACCAGCTTTGTATGTTTAACTCTTGGACTTTGGCCCTTGACAATTCTGTTCGGTAATTTTGTTTTAACCCCCATTTTCGGTTGCTTACAAATAGGCTGCTTAAGCAAGGGTATGTTGCCCATAACTTGAGGTCATCACTAGAGAAGTTTTACGGTCGACATCACGATCTTGTGGACCGCTATGAGATATCTGTTTCCCAGATGACAACAGATCTTTCTCTTTGCCACTAAAGTTTGATTTTCCTCTACCGGATTTGACTTTACTACCGGAGTTGACATGTTCAACACGGCGGGTGTCTAATAAGAAGCAGGAGATGCTTACTCTACCGGTGCACCTGATCTCACCAATGGTTTTTATTGGGTCCGTGTTGTTCATTTTTGTATATATGCGTGTCTTCATTTTCTTTTCTGTGCCGTGCTCATGTTATGTCTTCGGTTTTTCGTTTTTCCGACGTTACCATTGTCCTTGGATTGTTCTTTTCAGACTGACGGTTCGGTTCTCACTTACTTCATTAGATTTTAGAAATATGTAGAACAATGGAGAAATATAAAGTTGCAATGTATAGAGTTTTAATTTTTTAATAAGAGTCCAACTTCTGCTATAATAGTCAAGAATCAGGCAAGATTGTCGGATAAGTGACACAATTTTACGGAGAGAAGGGGGGTGGAGAAAGAGAAAGCAGTTCATTGTGAGAACATCAATTCCAAGGTTCTAATCAAGTTGCAAAATCCGTTGATAGCGTTTCATCAATAGAAACTTAACAGTGTGTATTTTTAGTGTGTAGTTAAATGATCAAAACACATAGTTTGTAGGTTTACACACGAGCAAATATACATTTATACTTGTCCCTGACCTCATATTAAACCCATTGTTAAATTTACAGATTTATGCAGTTACATTTAGATGCAGTTTTTGCACCTGGGTACAAATTTGCATATCTTTGTAACAAAAAACAGGTGTGTAAACTGTTCATGTAAATGAAATTTATATTTATATATCAGAAATACCTTTTTCGCCTTTGCGTCCTCTTCTGCCCTTTTCTCCTTTCATCCCTTTGGAACCTTTCATGCCTTTTGGTCCTTTCATTCCCTTGGCGCCCTTCATTCCTTTTGACCCTTTCATTCCTTTCGATCCTTTCATTCCCTTGGCGCCCTTCATTCCTTTTGGTCCTTTCATTCCTTTCGATCCTTTCATTCCCTTAGATCCTTTCATTCCCTTTGGTCCTTTCGATCCTTTCATTCCTTTTGGTCCTTTCATTCCTTTGCCCCCTTTCATTCCTTTAGGCCCTTTCATTCCTTTTGATCCTTTCATTCCCTTGGGTCCCTTCATTCCCTTTGATCCTTTCATCCCTTTAGGACCTTTCATTCCTTTTGAACCTTTCATTCCTTTATGACCTTTCATTCCTTTTACCCCTTTCATTCCCTTTGAACCTTTCGCACCTTTCTGGCCTTTCATTCCTTTTGGTCCTTTCATTCCCTTACCACCTTTCATTCCCTTTGTCCCTTTCCCTCCTTTATTTCCTTTACTTCCTTTTCCACCTTTCATTCCTTTAGGTCCTTTCATTCCTTTGTTCCCTTTATTGCCTTTTCCCCCTTTCGCTCCTTTAGGGCCTCTCATTCCTTTCGAACCCTGCATGCCTTTTCCACCTTTCTTTCCCTTACGTCCTCTCATCCCTTTAGTTCCCTTTCGACCTTTTGATCCTTTAGTTCCTTTCATCCCTTTCTGTCCGGTGGGGCCAGTGTTACCTTTCGGCCCGGTAAACCCTTTCCGTCCTCTATTGCCTTTTGTTCCTTTGATTGACGCTCCAGGAGGCCCCGGTGGACCCGGCGGCCCACGTTCTAAAAAGATCAACAGAATTAAGCTTGGATATTTCCACTTGTCATCAGAATATTGTTTCTAAAAATAACAAACTAAAGTTCATTTATTACCTAATGTCCTTCATACTAGATCGAGTATAAATAACAGTTGGTTTTTATTTTCTATTCAAAAGACGTTGTTTGAAATTTTGATGAGAGTCGCCCTTTAAATTTATTTCATCGAAGATTTAAAGGCAGCTCAAGGAACCTAGTCTGGTAAAACACTGTGACGTTACAGAAAGAAAATCTAACGCACAAATTCCCGGAGGTTGGTGAAGAGTCATCATGAATTCCTATAGACCTCGACAACATTATCTTATAAACATATTAAGAGCATGTTTGTCTGACTTATGTTTGCATCATTTTTTACAATAATTGTTAACCGAGTTTTTAATCATATCAAAACACGTTTGTCATTCTTTTAAAATGACTAAAAGAAGACAAACGCACTTATAAACAACCACGGACCACTCATCGATTCAATTGCAAAAAATAAACATAATAAAATTATGAGATTTGAGCACTATTTTATCGTCAGAATGACATTTGGAAATTACAAAATAAATTGCAAAACTTTGGATAGCGTGTATGGATATCATGAGAAGACGGTAGATTCTAGACAGATTTAAAAAACAATGGAATACTTTAATTTCGACTTTGTTTCTTTTATAATATGAAAGTAAAAATGGCGCCGTTACGTAATCGTTTGTTAGGGGTCCTCGATAATTATCATAAAAGCTACGTTTACCAGAATATTTTGAAAGTACTATCATATTTCGGGTTCCAAGTATCGTGGATTTCGTGGTTCGTTAAAAACACAAAAAAAAGTTCCCAACAATACATTTTTTTAGGCTTTAGGCTTTGAATTCGAAACTATGAATTTAGTTAGCCACAAAATATTGTTAAGGGGTTCGCTACTCTATTTGAAAATAAATAGGATTTCAAATAAACATGAATTTTTGTTAGAAAATTAAAAAACAAATAATTTAAATGAAAAAAATTGATAGGTTGATGATCTCGTTTTTGAGATTTTAGTGATTGAAAATTTGGCGGGAAACTGAACTCCTCTGATTTTTCATACGATTAACATTAACAAGGTTTGACCAGTGATAAAAGTGACAGAATAATAGAATTCAACAGACAGAAATCCCAAAATATGAGGAGCGAACCTCCTTAATTATGAAAACCAAGTAAATTGATGTTCAAGAATAAAAGTACTTACATAGTGGTATTTTACTACGTATTGTATTTAACGGAATAAATTTTAAATGATATCAAATGTTTATAAACACAAGATGACCGTTAAAGAGTATTCTGAAATGTTAATAACTGAACCGGATATCGAGAGATCCTCGAAAATCACGAGCATGGAATCCATTTGACTGTCTGCATAATTTGAGGGGCACAGTCTTTAATACGGCTTAACACAGCATACGAAAAACTATTGAGAATGGTTCTAGTATGAAGAACACAAACTTGACATAAGCGGCATTATAAGCATAAATAACAAAGGCCTAATAAAAGTGAAGTCATATTGTAAAATATTGTAGTTTTAGAATTAGATTCAGTAAATCCAGTGATCTTGAAAACTACGTATTGTTGTTGAATAGCTTTAATATTACTGGGACAACGGAATAATAACTAAAAACACATTATACTGCGATCTCTCTTTTTGCGTAAGTAAACTATATTGACTGTATAAACATAAGTGATATACAGTCACTGACCGTATAACACTTTCTCAATGACGTCAACAATGTGTTTCCGTGACGTTGCAAGACAACGTGGATTCATCTCAAGCTAATGACGTCCGCTTCACTTTTAAAATCATCATTTTAACCAATAACTTTTACCTAAAATTCGCTTTGTTAATGTTGCAGTGTAAACACAATAACAGTACATTGACGTGACATAAACTTTATACAAGGATTCGGCTCGAAACGGTGAAAATGCTCGCCAAAGGCTCGCATTTTCCTGCGCTTCTAAGCCCCATCCTTATATTGCGTTTATGTCAAGTCAATGTAGTGTTATTGTCCATTTACCTAACTAACAATGGAAGGGGAGGTTTG
>MJUU01066210.1:0-29377 GCA_002080025.1 Modiolus philippinarum | reverse complement strand
AAAAAAAATCTTGAATCCAGATACAAGTATATTGTCCAGTGTTGTTGACTATATAAAGCGGTCTGTAGAACTGCGAAAATGAGGTCCACATTGGCCAATTTTACTTCATTAAATATAATTAATCTTCTTGTTATCATGGTTATATGTTGTAAACAATTTGTATGTCATTGTATTGTTTATATTTTGCTTTCACCCGTTAGGGTTTATTTGTGCAAATAAAGATTTGTATAAATTTGCATCTGAAAGCCTAAAAAAGAGTCTTTTTATTCACGCCGATTGTTGCTAAACTTCCTTCTTCAATATAAAATAAACTGGTTGACGGAATGAAAAATGTGTCGTATTTAGATCACATGGATTCTCCTAGATGTGTAACTTATCTGGTAAGGTTTCAATCAGCATTTGACTTTCTTCGTTATCTTGCGTCCCAAGATGTTGATTGTTCAAAAGACGTCACGTGCCGACCTTGAATATACCGTCAGTGACCGCCATTAACTGGCGTCACTGAACGTTTTAAAACAGATTTTTTGACAACATGTTCAGGTTTAAACTATTTTGTCGTCATTTTTAACAAGCACGTCTGTCCGGATATATCTTTATATCTGCACTCGTTGACATCTAACGATTCTAAAGAGCCTAATCTTATACATTTTAATTTTCATCGACTGAATTGATCTACGGATAGATACATTTTTTTTCAAAAATGTTACACATTTTTTTCCAAAACTGTTACTTGCTTTTATTAAATTCACATTTTTCCTTTTTATTTCTAGAATTTTAAAATTGTAAATTATAATAAAGATAATAATTAACTTAAAATCTATCTTTTTTAGACAATAAATCAATTCTTGTTTTTTTTCTATATACCCCTTCGAAATATTTGATTCTTCTTCTAGGTTGCACTAATGTAAACAAACATAATCACAAACTACGCCTCTTTTGTGGAGAATATACATATGCATATGCAGTACATACAAATAATGGTTGCCATGGAATCAAAGCACATGTTATTTATAGGGGTGTATTTAGAGGATATAAAAATGGGGATCAGAGGTGGTTATTTATTTGAAAAAGTTTTCTAACTGCCGAATAGTCAGTGGAGCAGGGATCGAATTTTTGCTAAAAAATTTGTACGTTCCTGAAAGGTCAATATTTGGGAGTATACAAATGACTAAATACCAAAGTTACTGTGAAAAATGTGTGGAAATATGCTGCACAACCCTATTTTTTATTCTTGGAAAAAAGTAGTACATATCATCTTTTCAAACAAACATAAGAATTTTTATGAAACTTCTTCATTTCTGAGTGACAGCATTTGCAGTTAAGGGAGTTCTTATGGAAATTTGCATTGTGGCTTTTTACTAGTGCAACCTCTAGAGTTATTTCAAAAACAAGAACTGTCACTTTGTAGGTTTTTTGCATTTTTTAACAGAACGAACAATGATAGGGTCTGTAAGTCTCGTACAATTTTTGAACTTCCGGGCACATAAATTGCACCCGGAAGTTGAATTTTCATCAAAAACGTATGACGTTTCAAGCAAAAAAATTGGACGTCATAATGCTGCAACGTTATTTAATAGTGGGAAACGTTTTCTAATTGTAATTTTATCTTGTTTTCTCGGTATCACATGACGAGACTTATAGACCCTATTTCATCAGAATAAAAATGAAAAAGAATTGTTTAAGATGATCAGAACAAGAACCAAAGTTAAAAATTCAAAACAAGTTGGAGAAGACAGATACAAAGGTTGAAGGCACAACTGGGGCAACGAGTTTTTGACTGCCACTAGTAAAGGGAGAAAATGGTTAGGACAGAAAATTAAACTCTTTTTAAACGCTGGAATAACTAAAACAGGCTTTCTTACTATAAATAAACAGATTGGTCGCATTGAAAATAATCATGTTACTTGTAACCAAATAGTGCCATATTTTTTTTCTATATTTGGAAATCAAAAGAAAGCTTTTGAACAAAATACAAATGTTTGCAACTTACCTGATTTTCATTTGTTTCTGAAAAAAAGTGAATGAAACATAAAAAATACTTAAAGCATATCCTATTATTAATTTTTGAGGTAGAAATACACCGTTACGCTGCTTATTCAATCACACATTTTAAAATGTAAAAAGTTTGATACGGTATAGGTGAATTTTGAGTCGATACAGTAATTTGACAGCTTTTCAGTAGAGACGTCAGATTTGAAAAGTCATATTTCGTCCACTTGCCACGAATTAGCTCTCTTTTCCCATGCCCCCGAGGGAACCCCGGGGTATAGAAATAGGACCTAGTATCTCCGACTTGCGGGGTATGACCCCTCCTAAACAGGACTGATCCCGAAGGAACCCCGGGATATAGAAACAGGACCTATTCCGTGGTTGTGCGGGATTAATAAATACAAAATCCATCTTTCGACTGGGATGTAAACTCAGGTCCACGTGTTGAAAGAAATGCCACGTTTCCTGCACGTTAAAGAACCCTTGTAGCAAGCTTTTTTTGAGTACTCCGTAGGTGATCGGTTACAAGGATAAATTCCCCGCCCCTTTCGATTTCACCCTACTTATCCAGTGGCAGTCAGAATTTCCGGTCCCATGACCCTTTCCATACCCCAAAGTGATCATTGATTAACAAACTGGTTCTCGTCTTGAAATAGCTGAAATATTGCTCAGTAGATGTTAACAATATTCAATCAATCAATCAATCTTTTCCCATGAATAATATTCATTCCATATTAACGAAGAAAGCACTGTGACCGGTGACATATATTTTTTCTTTACATCAATAGATCACATCATAACTATTTAATAAAATATTTAAAATTCCATGGATAGGATATTTATTTCTATTAAGCTAAAATGCATACCAATATTTTCCTAGTGCACTCTATGTAAATTTAGGTGAAAATGATTAAATTGAACAAACTCTTATCCCACTTTAAAAAAAAAGCATGGTGGCCTAAACTTTTTATTGCAGATTTCAGGTTGGTATAATTGATTGTTCAATTTTGCCGTCTTGCAACAAATTTCGTGGATATGAATATCACCGTCTGCAACAAAATCTCATGAATATGAATATTTATCGTTTGCCTTATTTGTTTTACGGCTTTATGTTTTGATTTACTGATTTTTCATAGTATTACCTTTTTGAGTTCATTAATTGTTTTAGTGCAGTTAATTAATCAACACGAGTTTCCATGGTTTTCTTACAATTCGATTTGCTGTATTAGTGAATCTGATGCTATATTCAAAATGTATTGTTTGGTTCACTTCAAAGAATATTATTACATAAATAGATTTTTCCTATTTTCTGATTGGTCTTTACGTCACTTTCAGGTCATGTTAACGCGTGATATTTCGGGTTGCAATCTAAAAATAGACCAACGGTGGTCATGCAGAATGGAAAGCGGTCAAGCGGGATTTGATAGCATGGTTTTACCCTAAAAATTGAAAACGAAAGTAAAATAACACAGTGGTTTGTTTCATTTTAATAGCTCAATAAGATTTAGCTGTCAATTTGAATTGCGCAAGTAACTGGATTTTATTTTTGTTTCGATTTTGTTGTGAAAATACAATATTTGTTAATTTTGAGAATTCTACTTATTTCAAGTATAAAGATGCATGGTGCTATTTCAATTTTATTCATGTAATAAATCAATTACTGACATTTGTTATAAGTCGCCATCGTGATTCATCAACCCTAAAAAATATGTATATTCTCCTCGCCTACGGCTCGGTGAATATGACATTTTATCGGGTTGATAAATCACGATAGCGATTTATAACAAAATCATTAATTGTATAATAACAGTATTTTAAGCACTATTTCCTTCCGTTTCACTTTTGGTTGTCGAAAATATATTTAGTACATAACATGTAAAAATCCTACGATTCCATTGGATAATCTTACGTCACTATATTTGAACAGCTATTTGTTTACCTTGACAGCGGGATACTATACTTGACGACAGGACTATACCTCACGTGACTTCCGGTTTACTATACTTTGCCTCATTTTAATTTTGATTTCTTTTATGTTATGTACTAAATTACAAGCCGTCAAAATTCAGTATGGACAATGCATGCACAAGTTAACTGACCTGCGTAAACCTGGCCTTGGATATTCCCACTTCAAGCAAACATACGATCCAATCAAATCATGTTAAACACGTACACCTCCCAGTTTAGAAATAGAAAACAATGAAACGTGTACTAAAGTAAACAAACAAATGATCGATAAAAATGCATGTAGTTGATAGCAGGGAAAATATATAAATCTATTTATTTAATAATAAAGCACAGTACTCCCTTATGAGGAGTTGATGGCATGAGTATACATGATACAAATCGTTACCTTTACTTGTAATTAAGAAACGGGTATCCCAACGTCATATTAATAATATTTGTTTTTGGGTTACTAATTTTGTTTTCAACTTCTTGTGTGATCATAGTTCAGGTTTAATTTGTTTTGTTAAATTTGTATATGTCGAAAGACGTTCTTTTAAAAAAAATTTGCATTTATATGAGAAGGCGTGAAGGACGAAGTCGAATTCTGCCTCATTACCTATTCATCGTTTATCTTTTCTATTTGGACTTGTATTTTTTAATTCTTGTTGTTGCCCTGGACTGGGCAACAGAAAAAATAAAAAAAAATATTATAAATATAAAAAGTCCAAATAGAAAAGATAAACGATAAATAGGTAATAATTTTACCATAGAGGCACAAGAATTCGGCCTAGGCCAGGGATTATGCATTGTATTCTATCCCTGTTGCGGCATATAATTTAGGGGACGACCCTTTAATTTTCATGGGGATGCTTGGGCGATTTTGCCCAGAAAATTTATTTATTTTCATGAAAATCTCGAACAAATTATTTATTTCACCAAATGTCAAATTAAAATATTTATTTCCATTTGCAATCTTCGAATTAAAATTCAATTATTTATTTTCATGAAAATTAGGATAAGAATATTTATATTTCACTGGCACCAAGATTAAATTATTTTTATTTACAAAATCGCCCAAGCCCCTCCCCTTGAAAACAAATGGTCATCACTGAATATAATTCATGTTGATATAAATAATATTTCTCGCATTTTGCGTTCACGTACATTTGAAGGCACGAATTATAATGGACGCTTTCTGTGTCTGTTTAGATTTAAAAAAAATTGTAAGAATCCAATAAATATCGCGATTTATAAGTATTGATCAAGGCTACTTACGTACTTGATTAAAAGAAATAGTAAAATTTGATTTAATTTACATGTATTTATAGATACTTGTGCTTTGAATTGGAATTTCCCCTTTTGTGCACGTGCATATAGTTGGGACATTACGTATTTTTTCTCATTAGTGATTGGTTCATCGTATTTGACATTGTTCGGTAGATTCACCTTCAGAATGATTGCGCAGGTCAGTTTGTGATTGGTTTATCAAAATTGTGACGTACAATGTTTATGTATCTGCCGAATGATCTTTGTCCATACTGATTTTTGACGGCTTGTAATTACGGACTTCCCCCTCGGGAACCGTTTTCCTTCAGTGTTGTCTGGTGCGAATAGTGCCCTCGCCTGTCGGCTCGTGCACTATACGCCTCAGACAACACTATAGGAAAACGGTTCCCTCTGAAGAAATACATAATACATGAATTCATTGTTTGAGGAGTACTTCTTGAGGAGTAATTCATTTGCAAGTAAATTTTTTGTTTTATTTGGTGTTTACATATTTACTTATCCTTGATTGGGAAACAAGTTTTGGCTACTTTTTTAAATCCCAATCCATATTGGGGATGCAAGATGAACCTACAAAAACGGTCTAGTTAGGCCTACTCTTTAAAGATTTCTTTAACGTCATGAGGTGTTATTCTCCCCTTAGGAGGGCAAACTACGTTTCGTCTCTTCCGAAGGATTAGTGGATGATTTAATTAAGGGAGTATGAGTGTCAGATATCAGAAATATTCGATATCCTCGGGTTTTATCCATTCAAACAGGGTTATATTCCCTTCTCACTTCTCCCTGGGTTCCACTTCTTCGTGGTATTCACGTTCATTTCAACCAAATTTTTAATTGTGACGTCACCGTTACTACGTAGCTACGTACCAGGAAGATATGAGCTACCAGTATAAATGTTTTGCACATCATATTTTCTTGGTAACACGTCACTTTAAAACGCATAAAATAGACAATGCATAATTTTTTTTTTATACTTCCAATTATATTTTCAAATATTTCAAGGCATATAAACAGCAAATGGAAATTGAAGGAAGAGTCTATAGAGAACTGTTTTCCTCCAAAATCTTATGTCTCAAAAATGGTTACTTGGATTTTTTTTAATTCTTGCTCATGTTGTTTTATTAGCAAAGTTTTTCAAAAAAGGTCAGTATTTTATTTTTAATTACAAAATTTCTGACACTCGTACTCCCTTAACCATAGTTTCTAGGAAAACTGGCTTTGAAGGAATAAGAGCTGACAAAACTGCAGGCCATTCACAATAATAATAATTGTACAGTAGATATGTAGAATTAGTTGAAAAGACTGTACTTTATAGTCATTAAATGTGCTAAACTAATATTGTAATTCGATGTGCTAAACTAAGACATAAATCACTCCCGAAACACAGGCGGATTAAAGGTGAAAATGGATTACTGAAAATAATTATTATTTCACAAATTATTTGTATGTACTAATTATAGTAGGAAAGAACATGTACTCTTTGCAATGGAAATGTTGGAGATGAATTCCATGTCTTATTTTTATGTCAAAATGAGTCCATTATTGAATTGAGGAACAAATATTTACCCAGATATTATATACAGTACCCTAGTAGTGATAAATTTTCAAAATTAATAACATATTGTATTATATTTAAAAAGCTAATGCTTTATTTAGATAATTGAATTCACGGAAGAATTTCTATCTTTTCATTATTGTACTTAATTCTTATAGTTAAAAGGCCCTTAGGGCATTGTTTCGATCTGGATTGCTGCTAGGTTTGTGGAGCTGCAAAGCATGCTTTAGCCTCTGTTTTTGCAGCTCTGCAAAACTATCAATCCAGACAAAACGCCCCAATGCGCCCTTAGGGTTCCTTATACTTGAAAAAAAGTTTAATATTGAAATATATCCCTGGGTGCGTTGTTTTGATCTGGATTGCTGTTAGACTTGTAGAGCTGCAAAGCATGCTTATAGCCTCTGTCTCTACAGCTCTGCAAGACTATCAAACCAAACAAAACGCCCTAACACGTACTCGGGGTTTGTTCTTTCCGACATCTATATTTAAAATTAGACTTGCCAACATACTGTCGAAAACATGTATTTATAGTTTACCTTTGTCAATATCATATTATTATATCTGCATATTATACTTTACCATTTTATTTGTTCTATTTGGCTTTGTTAACATTGCCTGTCCATATAACAGTATATGGACCGGCAGCCCAGTCCATGTAATATATTGTGACGTCACAATTACTTTTTCTACTTTGTAATGAACTATTTCAGATGACATTGTGAAGGTATTTAATTGTAATTAACAAAAACAAATTGTACAGTCTTTTAAACATTATTTGTTGCATTTTAAACGAATGATCACAAGAAATTTATTTAAGCCATTTTAAGATAATATTTTAACCTTGGAGATTTTTTTGGGTGAAATAATAGAAGGGAAAAAAAGAATGAAACTGGTATACATTTCTGGAATTAAAGTATAATATATTCGGGCCATTTGGCAGTTTATGGACCTTGTGGCCACCCCAAAAATACTATAAGGACCTCAGCTTCGCTTCGGTTCATATACTATTTTTGGGGTGACCACTCGATCCATTAACTTCCATATGTCCCTCATTGTCATGAACTATTTGATAATTATTGCATATTTGAATTATTGTATTTTCATTGTGCTCTACTCTTTCTTTGTTAAACTGTCAAACATTTTCATTCCGTCATATAATTGTAATTCTCTTATGATGTGGCAGCAATATCTATTTCTTACACGATTAGATAATTTTAGTGATATTTTTTATGCTATCATTTCATTGGCCTTTCGTATGATTAGATAACCTTTCAGTCGTATTTTCATTGGTTGTTCTAGAGGTCACACATCAAGTCAGAACAACGTCATAGAAATTATTTTGCTATTTTTGACTCCGTGCTCATTTCATTATGTTGTCTGCGTTATTTCTTAATTTTATTAGAAAGAAGAAGAATTGAAAAAAATGAGCTTCGTGTGTACACACATATAAATTTATTCTCCCAAAACAGTTGAATATGTCTTGGGCACTTGAAACTTGAAATATATTACTTTATTGCTAAAAATAAGTTTCTTTCCTGTGTTGTGTAATGATGCAATGTGTATTGAGATCACTGACGTATAGAAATTGACATCGGAATCAGTTACCAAATATACAGAGAAATTTACACTTACATTTAATTACAAATAATTCGTAACATTTTCACTTGTCTGACAAGCAAATTTTAATTTTATTATAGATGTTATTAGAATTCAAACCAGCTTTCTGAAAAGATACCCAAGTTTGTCACCAGCGTGGAACCATGTACTTTTCATTGCTTATTGATTGTTGTGTCCATGTGCGTGTAATGCAACATTGTTCCTACATGTCAACACTTGTGTACATGTGCATATAATGCAACATTGTTCCTACATCTCCAACACTTATCGTTGTTTATAGTTTCTCATTTATACGGGAAAATTTATTGTTAGACCTTAGACTACATTAGACTACATTTATTAAAAAGATAAGTTAAGAGTAAATGGTCAATATTCAATGTATTCACAAACACAACAAACTAAATTCTCCCAACTAAACATAAAGTGGGAGAACAAAACAGAAGAGTTAACTATGTTGGCATAGTTCTGCCCCCCCCCCCCCCCCACTTGTCAAATAATTAAATAGACTTGTCAGATATTTATGTCAACATGTCAGATGTTTGTGTTGACTTGCCAGATAATTATGTTCACTTGTCGGATAAAAAATTATTTCATTATGTGGTCAATTGACCAGCTAACGTTATTGTCTGCCATCCAAAAGTCAATATAAATATCTGACAAGTCGACATAATTAACTGACAAGTCGACATGTTATGTAGCAAGTCGACATGTGGACTTGTCAGATATTTATGTCGACTTGTCCGATATTACATGCAATTATGTTCAGTTAACAAATGAAATTTTTCATAAAAGAAATAGGTTTCACAAATCGTGGGTCTTGTATATCGCTTTTTATCAACTCTCGCTTTTTAATTACAAATAATATTCAACTCGCTGAAGTACTGTGTAATCAAATAGCTCGAATTTATAACAAGCGATATACAAGTCTTATTCATAATAAAACCTATAATTAATCATTTCTAAAGCATGAAAAGCGACTTCACTCTAAATTATGAAGTAGAAAAAAATAAACAATGCCTTAAAAGAAAATAAGTATTAAATCAATTTGTTCGTAATTGTAACAAAACACCCGACAATATAAGGTAGAAGGGTATATTCAGTCAAATAACAGACTAAACAAATGCAACCTATTAATTAATTTTAAGTATCATATCACAGATCAATAGCATTTCATGTTTATGTAAATATCTATATATTTCTATATACCTTTTTGAGAAACTGTCCGTGACAATGCACATGCAATTAAGCAGCTTACAACGACGAGGGTTTTCATGGCTGTGCCTTCTGTCCTGCCTGTCGCCTTTATGCCATTTTTATACACGAATACCACGCTTTTGATGTCGTTTTGTGCAGATTAAAAATGGCGTATATTTGATGCAAATCTGTAAATGAATTTGATGTCACATTAATTTCACACGCCGATGCAACACAGAGAATTTGTTTTCAACTTATGAAACATTTTTGTTTAATGTGATTTTTATTACATTGATAATTATTTCTTTAAAAACATTAATAACCTACCAGAATAAACAGGTGTTGTTTTAGGTAAAATGCGATTGACGTAATTGTACAATTATAAATCAGTAATGATTAAAAATGCAACTACAGGATGGACCAAACTTTTATTTTGAATTTGAGGTACCATTTATTTTTCGGAAACTCGGAACAAAAGGTCAGTTTATGTTTTACAAGAATTATAAACGTTTCAAATGCATTACGATTTTGTTACACATTTACTGAAATATTTTGAAAGATGACCTGATAGTTACGGGAGTTCTATTTCATTATCATAATAGAAGTTTAGAGTTGTTTTACCATATATTTATAGGGATTTTTCAGTAAAGGTATTGGTTTGAAAACGGCTCACCACACTGTTTGATTTTCCGATGTCAATAGCTTAAAAAACTAGAGGTTCACATGAGCCTGTATCGCTCACCTGGTGACTGGTTTTATTCATTGTCATCAAGAGACCATCCATTAATGTCATTATTATCCATACTATACATCAGTTCACCAGATGTTACAGTTTCTGACATACATACTTAAGTCACAAGCTTTGAAGGAAACCACCCAAGGACTATTGTGACCAAGAGTGGTTCCCATTGGCTCTGTAGTTTCAGAGAAGATCTTTGAATGCATTTCACATAGGGTCACTATGTTACACTATGATTCCCCCTGGCGGCCATCTTGGATGAGGTATGAACATAAAAATTACAAACTTTAAAGGCTACCACCAATGGACTATTGTAACCAAGTTTGGTTCCAATTGGCTCAATAGTTTCAAAGATCTTTAAATCCATTTCAGATAGGGTCCTTATGTTAAACTATGATCCTTGCTTGCGGCCATCTTGGATGATGTACCAACATAAAAATCACAAACTTTGAAGTGGATCACCAATGGACTATTGTGACCAAGTTTGGTTCCAATTGGCTGAGAAGTTTCAGAGAAAAAGATCTTCGAATGCCTTTCCAATAGGGTCTCTATGTTAAACTATGTTCCCTTCTGGCGGCCATCTTGAATGAGATGCGAACCCGCTGGACATCTGTAGAAATTGTAGTCCTCGATAAGCTTAACACTTTTGCAATTCAAACTCAACCTCTATCACGAATAGTTTTTGAAATAAAAGTAAAAACATATACAAATCGTGAAAATTCAACAAAAAAGGGGCTATAACTCCTATATGGGTCGTCAGATTTTTTTCAAAATTGCAAGACATGTAGATTATTATGCTGACCCTTTTTGTAATTTAAACTTTACACCTATCTGCTATCATTTTCAGTATACAAGACGAAAAGTAACAAAAAAACGGGAATTTTGCGGGAAAAGGGCAATAACTCCAAGACCGATTATCGGATATTTACACAATAGTAAATACTATTGAAGGCAATATCACAAAATATGGACAGCCCAAGGGTTTTGATATGGACCTGGAAAACTAATATAGCCCGAGCCGAAGGCGAGGATCATATCAGTTTCCTGGTCCATATCACAACCCGAGGGCAGCCCAAATTTTGTGATATTGCAAATAATGTCATTTACTATTGTGTTTATTGCATTGAAGAAATATGTATCTTCATTATACAACAAAAAGGTAGCTGATGTTTTATTCAACAACAGCAATAAACGAATGATAAAATATGTAAAGAAGAAAATAGACTTATTTACTTTGATTTTAAAAGTTAATGAAGGGAAGATAACAGGAAACACTTACAATGGCCGAACATTAAAACCACATGTCACAATCAACCTGGGAACTGCACAAGAAAAACAATAAAATGACAAAAGACAAACATAGATAACGATAGGAACTCGGGATAGCCGGACTTGGCACCGGCACTGGCAACAGCCAACGGTAGGGTTAAACCGGTTTATGGGTACCCAAACCTTTGCAGCTAAAATATTTAATTATCTAACAATAGAAACGAAAACAAAACAAAAACAAAAACATAATAAAAAACCTTAAAAATCGTTTTTTCAAATAGACTCTCTTCTATTTAATTTACCTCAAGTTATTTAAACATTTGTGAACTTGATCAAAAAGCATTTAAATTTAATTTTAATTGTTGTTTGTTGCCATTTGTTGATTGTCTCAACAGTTTCAATGTATTTTATAAAAGGGAAGTCAACTCAAATCCAGCGGTCCGATTTCCAGCCGATATTGACCGTCAATATCAGAAAATCGGACCGGCGCTTTCCATACTCGATAATTCTGCATGTCAGCTGATCAGTACTAACCCAATGAAATCTCAGAATTTTTAACTAATATGCAATAATTTCCGAAATTGCAGGGTGGGTAGATCTCATCATGCTGATAATTTTTACCCCATGTCAGATTTTTGATATCTGTAACGGTTTTTGAGTTATATGCAAAAAACAGAAATTTACCCCTATGCTCTATTTTTAGTAACAGCGGCCATGTTGTTTGGTCTACGGACATAAAAATCACAAACTTTAAAGTGCAAACCCTGGTGATGATTTGGTTAATATTGGTCTAGTAGTTTCGGAGAAGAAGATCTTTGAATAAAGTTAACGGACGGACGGGCGGACGGACGACGGACGCCGAGTGATGGCAAAAGCTCACATGGCCTTTGGCCAGGTGAGCTAAAGATGGCAATCATCACGGTCGGCATTAAGAAATATACATTTCTACCTTTGCAGTACATCTTACAATACATATATTAATATCTATACAAAACAATAAAGTATACAAATAATGCAGTTGATATTTCGCCACATAACCTAGTCTTTATCAAAAACCAAATGCAAAGACTAAAAGAAAGTATTGACAGGTACAGTTTGTCGAAAAAGTTGGTGTTTTTTTTTTTTTTTGTATCTTTTTATTATTTATATATAGGGAACTGCTTTTAACACAACTCTCTTTTATTCTTTTATTTCTATTACAACATCAGTTCTCTGCTCCCATCCCAAATTATAAGAGCCAAAGAGGCAAATTTGTACAAATTGAGCTTGAAAAACTAATCATCTAGCTAAGATGATGAGCCATTTGTCGATAAAATCCCTGTACAGAGTTATTTATGTATCTATGCATTTTACTATGGTATACTTCTTGAACACTATCATACTTTTAAAATTTTTGAATTTGTATTTTTTTTTTAATTTTAAAATATCATTCCGACAACCTGTTTATTGTGCCCATATCTCATGGTTTTATTGTACCAAGTTTTCTTCCTATTGACTCGATAAGTTCCCTGTAGTTGTTTATATGTTGCGATTGTCTTCTGCTGGTCCTTTGCCATGCAACGGATGACAGCGATTGTAAGAATACTTATGTTTGTTGACGATCCAACACTATGACATATAATAAAATGGATGTAGCGTTGCTCGACATCAAGCATTCCGCTTAACCCGGTTCTAGGGGCCGTCTTGAACTTACTATGAGGTATTAGCATAGCTCATTGTTGAAGGTCTCATAGTGACTTCAAGATGACAACAACAACAACAAATACTTTATTTGCGTTCACTCATGTTACAAGAGGAAATTTACAATAACTATAAGGAGATGACAGACATTTTGATATATAACTTTTTAAAGCAAGTTTCTGTTCCTCAAAAGGAGGAATAATTTTAATGTTGATATTAAAAAGATTTATTTGATACGTTAACATAAACATATTGCTCTTTGATAAAGAAACAGACGTGTAAACAAATTATAAATCGCCACGAAGTGAAGGGCGATATTTTTTTCCGACAAATGTGTTAATCATCCAGGGAATATGTTTTTTTTTATTTAACTGAAGGCTTAAGTGACCAGTAAGAGTAATAAGCGATAATAATGTGTTGAATTTGAAACCACGAACTTAAGTTCCAACGAAGAACTTATAAAGGGCGTCAAGCCCTTCTATATGTAGAGAGGTTGTTTTTAATGATAGGACTTGATACACTGATCAAGAAATTCTGCCTGGTTTTTCTGTTGTTTCGTATGCTGTATACTGCAACTTAATTTTGTTTTAGAAGATAGTTGAGAAGGTATGCAGAATAAAAATATTAAGTAGATAAAAAAAACAATATTATTCACTGTACCACTTTTTGAATAAAACCTACCGTATTGATATCAAAATTTAGATAGCTTTATCTTCGTATCCAAAAATGACCAATGGGATAAAATGTAGCAGACGACATTAGGGGTCATTGTAGGTTTTACAAAATTAAGTATGACGATCCTGAACTTATGAGATGCAACATTTACAGAATATTAATTGTGACATTCCTGAACTAATGAAATATGACATTTTCAAAATTCCTTCACGAATTTATGAAGTGTGGCTTTCCTCTTGACGCCCTTCCATAGGTTGTTCCTATTTTCATATTATTTATGAAAACCACGAAAATTGGTGTCCACGAATAAAAGTACTTTCACAGTAGCAATAGTTTCTAAAATGAAAGCCAAGATTAGCTATTGACAAAGCTGTGCAGGTGGGAGAAAATAAAATGCTATCTCTTCCATGATTGGATCTCTCCTGTCATGTGGAAGTACGACTGGCCTTGGCTTTGTGTTATTATCAATCATAGCAAACACATAAAAACTGTAAAAAACTGCGAGCAAAGATCACTAACATATACCCCCGCTCCCCCATTTGATTATATCATGCAAAATTGTAAAACTGTATCCAGATGAGAAATTCTGTCAGGAACAAGTACACCATAACTGAAATATAATGAGATTATAAAGACAATATAACAGAAAACACCTACAATGGCCGAAAATTACAATCACAAGCCACAAGCCACAACCCACAAGAGAACTGCCCTACAAAAAACACACAAAATAGACTACAGACAAACATTAATAACTATAGGAACTCGGGAAAGCCGGACTTAGTACCGGCACTAGCAAAAGCTAACGGTAGGGTTGAACGGGTTTACGGGTACCCAAACCTTCCTTTTCTCTATCCAGTTTCCCTACAGTATAATAAACATACGAATAAAATCCAATACAGGCAGACTACTAACTCCATGACTACTATCTGGAAAAAAAAGCAATGTGACAAAACGTAATTTAGAAAGAAATGTAAAAGAGTGCTCGCCGCTAAACTGCAGGCTAGCTCAAGGAGCCTAGTATGCTGGTAAAACACGCACTACAGAGAGCATTGATAAATGATTAAACTGGTTTATTTGAAAATAAAAAGGATTTCAGATAAATGGTATTTGTTGTTAAAAACCAAAAGAAAAGTACTTTGACAAAAATATTACTCGATGATCTCGATTTTAGATTCAAGTGATTACAAATTTGACAAAAAAAAACTGAACTCTTCTGAATTTTTCACAAACAATTGTTTTTACTTTAAGGAGGTAGACCTAGGTTAAGGGACATAACTCTTAAAAATCCTATGTATTTTACGAAAGGATATTGAGTAAATGAACATGAGACCATAGCTCATATGTTACCTCAAACTGCAATAATTTTAATGAGCTGTATGGCCATTTCGGAAGTTTATTCCTCATCAGCAGCACTAGAACCCAAAACAATGGAAATCCATAATTTCAAAAAATGTTAAAATGCTTAAAACCAAACGAAATCCGAATAATCAGTAATATCAAATATAGCTAAGGACAACACTACAATGGAAGGAATTAATCCTTTGGTTTTAGAATTTACATAAATTTAGATAATAGTAATTGAACAAAGTGTGCACATGAGTTATTATCTCATGAACAAGTACGCCATATCTAAGAAAAATAAAGAGCATACATCTCTACCACGGGGAATTGTTTTACTAACTCCACACTGCAATAAAAGACAAACTCCTGTATTAAATATTTTACGAAAGGATATGGAGTAAATGAACATGAGATGTTTGTTTTAATCAGTCTTTATTAATATGTTCTAAGCTTCTATGTGACATAGATGATTTTAATTCTTTTTCACATAAATGCTTAAAAATCATCGATGAATCAGACTGATGAAAACGCCTTACTGATTTAAAGAGTATTCTCCCTTTGCCTAGGTCTACTACCTTAACCAATGACACAAAAATAAATAGGATATGCTCCTGGAGATGTATAAAAAAATGTCAAATATAAACGCTTTTGGAAAGCAAGTAAAGTTTTGCAGAAATAGCGAGCATCATTAAACATGACAAACGTCGCATATGATAGTTAGAAGCCAGGAATAAATCCAAAAGCATTGACTGAATCAGTTAGGGGCCACGGTAGGTTAAATTGCCCCCAGTTTGGCTCGGAAATTACTCAGTTGATATTTCTTCGGTTTTTCTGTTTCCGCCGACTTCCCCTGTAGTTCTTGCCGAGCACTTTGGCTGCCTCCTACATAATAACAAACTTCCCGCTGTCCTAACTCTCCCTGATGGCATGAGGGGATGGGGATGGTCCTATTTGCGGGTTGTATATAGTTAGGATATTTAGAGATGCCGAGATTGAAAGTTCTTGAGCTGTGAAATTTTGGATTCCTATTATTTTAGCCTGGGATTTCGGAAAAAAGATGCACTAGGAATCAGAATTTCATCAGTTTTTAAGTTTCTTTGTTTTTCGGGATTTCGTAATTAAGTACAAATTAAGTCGAGATTCCGGGATGTGACCCCCTCCGGCCCTCATTCAAGGCTCTAAAATAAAATATCAAGTAACTTTATTGAGAAAAAGAAGAATAAAAACATCTTTTTGGACGATAAAACTGAAAACATGTGCGGTGGTATAAAGTTTGGTCTTGGTGGAAATCAACGTGCGGTTTCTGTCAAAGTATACTCAATGCTAAAAATCTAATGCCCCAATGATTCAAAATGAAATAAAAGGGATAACAGGAACATCTACAGTGGCTGAAGATTCTGTATATGAATCTAACACTGGTGAAAAGGCAAGATTAAGAAATCTCGGACACCCAAGGGTAAGATTTCAATATTTCTCTGACGAGGCTTGCCGAGTCAGAGAATCATTGAAATCTTACCCGAGGGTGTCTGAGATTTCTAAATGTTGCATTTTCAACGGTGTTTGATTTATTTTCTCACTTTTGTAATCATAAACTACAATTCATTCAACATCATGCCGTTCTTGTCATCCGTCGTTCCTAAGCGACGTCAATGACGTCAGAATACGTTGCTTGGTAAATTCTGTCTGGTACCGGGGGGTACAAGACAAGGAAATCTCACACCGCTAAAAATAGGAACTGTTCTGTCTCAAAAGTGAGAAAAAGGACACTTCATGGGAAAAACGCAAATAAGACAAAAGACAAACGTGAGCAACGATAAGAACTCGGGACAGTCGGACTTGGTACCGGCACTAGCAAAAGCCAGTGGTAGGGTTAAACCGGTTTATTGACATCTAACTCTCCCCTTTATCCGTCCTATTGTCCTATAGTGTAACAAACATACGAATAGAACCGAACATAGGTATTTTACTAACTCCATGACCAAAATTTTTAAAGGAGAGAAAAAGACAAGTAATTTTGAAAGATGGTTCAAGTGATACTCGCCGCTTATGTGGCACTATGGATGCAAAATCAAACTCAAAACTCCCCGAAGAGTTAGGTCAAGAATCATCATAAATTTAAGTAGAAATCGGCAGTATCAGTATCGGTCGCTAGATCTCAAAGCTAATTTAACGGATGCAAGCAGAATATTTTGTCAATACCCAATGTAAGTTACTTCCTAGCTTTTCTGGATTTTTTATCAGTTTCCTGCATTTTCAACAGCATTTATTTAAAAACGAGGATTAGAAATGCCCTTATTAATAAGCTGTTTGCGACTAACGCCGAATTTTGATATCAAATGTTCATATACATGTATCTAATGAAACTTCTAAAATGTCTTCAACAATAATTACCTTTATGTAATACCAATAGCAATTTTATAATCATTACACATTAATGTTTAGCAACAAGTGTTCCCTTTTAATGCAATGTATGGTTTTAACAGCTACTTTCAAAATCATAATGGTCACATTAAACAAGCGTATTTCAAAAGTATAAAAATATTGTCTATGACATGCAGAAAAGTGTATAATCTAATGTTTACCTGAAATGTTAATGTTTACATACGCAGCTGTTTCTTGTCATTGAACATTAATTTATTAGAAAAAAAATGAATGGGCTTTCGGGTCAGCACCGAAGTACTGACCACAGTGGTAGTGAATATCCTTCGGGACTAACAGTCCAACCAGCAGTGGCATCGATCGAGTGCTAACAAATAAAACTTGCAATATCTGAATTAAGAAAATTTAGTTAAAACCTAAGAAGTATCTCCCCCTTGTATAGCTCTGTCATTAGGGAGCAACCATTTGATTTTTATGGGGGGGGGGGGGGGGGGGNAAGGAAGGAATTTGAAACAAAAATTCCAGGATCAGAAATTTGGTGAAATGAATATCAGGACAGGAGTTAGCTGAAAAAAAAAATAACCAGGACGACATATATGAAGCAAAATTTCTAGCTTGGACCGAAAAAAAATTACAGGATTACTTCGAGGCAGAAAAACATTGTCAGGCTAAAAAATTTCGTGAAAAAAAATCCAGGACCAGATGTTCCTTCCTGCCCCCCCCCCCTAAAAAATCAAATGTTTGCTCCCTTAGCTGATTTTGGCTCTTCTTTTAAGACCCTATTGGAAATTTGTTCTCTGTCAGCTTTAACATATATTTCAGTTTATGAATAACCAAATGTTTTGATTATTAATTTGCAATGAAGAGACATAGTTTGTAGAAATGCGCATATGCAGAAACTGAATTTACAGAAACGTCGGTATCTAAAGGGGGCATCTAAATAAGCAGAATCTCTATAATACTGCTGGACTTGAATAAACTTTTTAAACCGACAATGTATATTTTTGTATATTTGTGATTGTTTTGTTGCTCTTTTCTATTTTTTTTTGTTTGTGTGTTTTTATGTTTTTTCTATTAGTCCCTTCACTTCAGACTCCCTGGCATTTGCCGTGCTTTGCCGTTTTTATATTTTTTCTCTTTTTTTTTAATTTCATTTAGCTTGTACTTTACAATAAAATTTAAGATAAGAACGCGTTCGTATTTTACGAAAGGATATGAAGTAAATGGACATGAGACCATAACACATATGTTAACTCAAACTGCAATAATTTTAATGAGCTGTATGGCCGTTTCGGAAATTAATTCCTCATCAGCAGCACTAGAACCCTTACATGGGAAATCCAAAATTTCAACAAACTGTTAAAAATGTATAAAACTAAACGAAATCTTACTAATCAGTAATATCAAATAAAGCTAAGAACAAAACTACGATGGAGGGAGTAAAACCTGAAGTTTAAGAATGTACACAAATTTAGATAAAAGTTATAAACAAAGTGTACATATGAGATATATTCTTATGCACAAGTACACCATATCTAAGAAAAATAAAGAGCATACATCTCAAACACGTGGAATTGTTTTACCAACCTCACACTGCATTAAAAGACAAACTCCTGTATTAGATATTTTACGAAAGGATATGGAGATATGTTTGAATTGTGAAATCGAAAAAAATGAACATTGCTATAAATAAAATCAACAGTTCAAATAATGAAATCCTACAACCATGGAATTCTTAAACACTTAGTTGCAATTGAGGATTTTTTATTATTCATTTATTTTTTATTTATTTATTTTTTTTTTTTTTGGAAGAAGTTTTAATACCACTAATGTTTTTCACTGTAGGAAATGTAATACATTTGAGGAACTTTGAAAAAAAATAGATTTACACGATCCTCATTGATATGATTAACAACACTATTTGAGTATACTGCTGTATGAATCTTTGCTCAAAACTGAGGAGTATTTACCTCTCGCATAGCTCTGTCCTTTCTGGTTTTGGCTATACTATTTAGATCCTATTAGTAATTTGTTCTGTCCTTAGCTGATTTTGGCTTTCTATTTAGATCATATTTGGTAATTTGTTCTCTATCAGTTTTTAAACATCTTTGACTTAATGGTCTTCCAAACGTTTAGATTTTATCTGCACTGAAGAGACATAAGTTGTCGAAATGTGCATATGCCGAATCAAAATTCACAGTAACTTCGGTATTTAGTTATTTGTTCTATATCTGATTTTACACACAGTTCGGTATATGGATTTTCGTTAATCTGTAGCATTTAGTCATCATGAAATATGGATTTCATGAATCATACTTCTTCACTTTAAAGTTGATTGGAATTTCGAATTTTTATCTCTACATTTAATTCTTTTGACATGATAATTACTTATGGCATTGGCGTTGAAATAACAAAAATAAAAGGGGTCAATATGTTTGTTTGTAAAAACTACTTTGAAATTGCAAATGAATAATGAGGCAACCAAAAAAACATATATCGATGCGCTTATCCTTCCTGAGAACTTAATGCCACTCTCAATTTCATGGGAGTTCACGTTTTGAATGTTGTGTATTTATTTCTGTGCTTTGTAGCTGTCTAAAACGTCATTGATTTCTGTGTTCTCGTTTTCGCCATGTCTTTGGACTTCGATGTTGGTATTAAGTACCACTCCTTTGTTCCCTCGGTACTAGTGTTCTACTACTGTCGTTCCTGAATATATGGCAATGGTAAAACACAGAGTGACAACAGGTGCTCTGGAAGGGTAAGCATGACCTGTTCTACACCAAACACCCTACACGATGAAATTGAGAAGTCCGTTGTAATGTCAAATTCGGTACATGTTGATCAAGTATTAATAAGGGATCTTTTGCAAGATATCTATCTTCATTCCGTAATAAATCCGTAAAATTGCGTTGAGGACGATAAAAATGTTAGTGACAATATTAACCATGATGGAGTGTGGAGTCCGTAAAAAAGATTCCCCGCGCGAGAGATGTATGCTCGTTATACATTTTAGTTACTGTGTACTTGTTCCTGAGAGATTTTTCATATGGATACACTTTCATAAGTTCAAATTTTGCCTGTTTTGTGTGTGTTTTCAAAATTATTATTCTGACCACCTGATTATTGTGCCCACATCTCATCATTTTTATTATGCCAAGTTTTCTTCCTATTAAATCGATGAGTGCCCTGTGGTTGTTTAAACGTTGTGTTTGTCTTTTATTGGTCTTTTTGTCGGGCAAGGGATGACAGCGATTGTAAGAACACTTTGCCAGTTGACTTTTTTGTTTGTTTAAGAAATAATTCATGGCAGGTATATGGTTATTGGAAATTTGACCATGGGCTGAGCCTTTATATTCGAATTTAACCCAGAGCGTTAGCTTCTGCATCCATGACGTAATAAACATGGATGCAGCGTTGTTTGACATCCAGCAATGGATTCCGTTCAAACCGGCAACTGATATGAAACTACAATTATAACAAACGATGTTCATCCATTAATAATTAGTTTAATTGTGCACAAAAAGGTGATGCAAAGGAAAAAATGACGGCATCATGCTCTCCATTGTCGGCACGCTGTGTGATGAAGTCCATATCAAAACACAATATGCCCTGATGTCTCAAGAGTGTAATTCTAGAAGGTAATCATTATAATAATAAATTATCAGAACAATTAAATGGACTCCGATAGATTTTTTATCTATGTAAAATGTAATTTCTTGAAAGGGTTTTATAGTGATTTTATTTCTTTAAAAATGAATTTATAAGATTCGCATCTTTTGTTTCTACGATAATATAGCCTTTTCGATTCGCATGTTGGAGACAATGTACCCTATGTTAACCGGTTAAGGAAGCTATGTAGGTAAATATGAACAGACAGACTAGCCTAAAAATTACGGGAGTGTTCGACTTGTTTTGTTGCGGCTTAGAATATCTAGCTTGATCGAATTCATATGTTCTCATAACTATAAGCAGTTAATTTCTAGGTTCGTATATTTTTGCGATCTCTGTCAAATTATTCAATTTTATCTTTGAGGATTGAAATATTCACAATTTATTTTCATTTACTATGAATCCGTATTTTTTAGATTCAAAAGAACCGGATTTATTCCGTGTCCGATTCGAAAATTATGTTTTTATACTTTCTAGTTGTTCCGATGTCATCCGAGTCGCCATCGTTGGAAGTGAATGTGGATTGAACGACCGAAGTCAAAAATCATCTGGAATAGTTGTTCAAAAGGGAAACAGATGCTACAAATTAGATGAATATAGTATAAAAACATGTAGGCAATAGACGAATTTCATATTTACGGGATGACTGCTAATTTAGCATGTTTTTCAAAGGGACGTCACTCGCTAACACCCGCCATTCTGGTTTTCGGTCTCATTAGGGAAAGGACGGTCAGTAAATATTTTCTCTGGCAACGGTTACGATTTTCACTGTGGTAAGTACAAGAATAGCTTGAAATAATTTATTTAAAGACAATCGAGATATTACCCCTACTCCAGTGATAGATACCCATGTATTCAAAATCTACTGCTATCCCTTATTACAATGGAACCGTAAACCTGACTGTCGGGTCAGTAGGTTACTTCCCTTTGTGGAAAACGTTATAAAAACGGAGTCAAAGTCGGGACAAGAAATGGATATGAAAATGGTCTATTGAACGGTAATGTCCGATAAGGTGCACAAGTGCTGAAATGAAAAATTGAGATTTGCCCGTTGCACTCCTGTTCGTTTCACTCACTACGTTCATGAAACTTCAATGTGTGGGGCTTCATATTTTAACTTTAAATGACTTATTGATAAAATTTCCGACTCCTATGGTGTGTAAGAAACACAATCTCTACCGCCATATGAAGGTAATGGGCCTCGAAAGTTCATCTGGAAACCCTTCCTATACCCAGTTTGCTAAAAATTACACTTTACTTCAAGCCTCCTTTGGCATCAGAGCCGCTGATGAATACAATCAGCTATCTTAAATCTACTGGGTACTACAACTTCATTAGAATCTACACAGACATTCATTGTGGGGGTCATCCAGATGCACCACTAAGCCTTTAAGAACTCTTCACTACTTCGTTGAACGCCATCAGAGATGGCCTGAAAAATTACTGTGATAAAGCTTAGTTCTTAAAAATACAAAAGATGTCCTTGAACAGCTATCCTCAACCAGTCTTACCCATTGCATTCAAACTTTTGTTTTTTCTACTCTTTATACAACCCTGCCACACAAAAACTGAAAACAGTAATTGGAGATTTAATATATCAATGTTTCGGCACTAAACATGCAGAACGCAGATGTACCTTTTTAGAAATGGGAAAAGAAAAATATATTTTGTTAAGATCTACACTTATTCAAGTAAGACGTACACTAGTACTGATACTGACATAATCAGAATGTTAGAATTTTTATTGATAATATTTTGTCGAACTCGGCGGTCGAGTTTTCCAAAAGACAATAGGTATTCCTATGGAAACTTACTGTGCACCACTTTTAGCTGACCCTTTCCTTTACTCCTATGAGGTCAAGTTATTACAAATGTACAAGAGCTTACACAAAGAAAACAAAAACATTAAGGCCAGTCTTTCCGCTACAAAAACTTTGCACTTTTAATAATAAAAATAAGGTATATTTACATTACATCTATCCCAATGAGATTGAATTTTAAGAAACAACTGATACACTTACTTTTGTTATACATTGGCGAAAATGGACGTTTTCAGTATAAGCTATATGGCAAGGGTGATGATTTTAACTGTCCAATTCTGAACTGTCCATTTCCTAGCAGCAATAAACCTACATCTCCAGCCTATGTTGTGTACATTTCATAGTTGATTCGTTACTGTAAAGCATGTAATTGTACAGTGATTTTTTAACAGAGCAAAAATAATGTCCCAAAAATCTGCTACGACAGGGATTTGTTCAGCCTATTTCAACTGCATCTGGCCGTCACCATAACATCATTGAACGATATGTGTCTGTTTCCCGAATGAATGCTGACATTTTCAGCAAGATTCACGTCTTCCCGGATTTTGCTAGTTTTGACTTTTTCTTAGATTGACTAATTTACCGTTTGACGGATGCTGTTAACATGTTTACCCTTCCAAAGCACCCGAGGCCACTCTCAGTTTCATTGGAGTTAACACTGTGAGTGACTTGATTTGAATGTTGTGTTTTTTATTTCCTGCTTTGTAGCTGTCTAACGTCAATGTTTTCTGTGACTATGTCTTTGGACTCAATCTTTTTTTAAATACCACTCCTATCAGCCCCTGGTATAGGATCTGTAAGTCTCGTTCAATTTTGGGACTTCCGGGTAAACCATTTGTACCCGGAAGTTACATTTTAAACAGAAAAATATGACGTTTCAAGCAAAAACAAAATATGTGGACGTCAGAATCCCAAAAACATCATAGTTTGGCGGGAAACGTTCTTAAATTTGAATTTTATCGTGATTTCTCGGTGTCATATGGCGAGACTTACAGACCCTATTCTACTGCCATTGTTATGATGTAACGTCGCATATATGCGTTACCGCATTATCCGAGAATTAATAAAAAAGAATAGGTGTCCCCGAAAACAAACTTTCTTTAATTGAAGCTCTTTGTGAATTCAATGACTTTAATAAAGAAGATAACATTTTTTAAAATATTTTATTTCTTTTCGTTTATATTTGTCATCAACTGTTGATGAGTGTAGCTGATATTTATTTCTATGTGTTTATAACTCGACCTGAAATAAAAATGAAAATAAAAGATACAAGCTGTAACAGATTTTATCTAATTAAAAATATAAATAAAAAATACTTATACTCGCTGTAAAACATTTTGATCACTTCCCTTTTTTAAGGAGGATAGATAATCATTTATAAATACTTGATTCTAAAAAATCTTTAAGAAATCAAACAAGAACATATAAAAAATTATGAATATACGAATTTCATCTTTACGGGATGACTGTTAATTTAGCATGTTTTTCAAAGGGACGTCACTCGCTAACACCCGTCATTCTGGTTTTCGGTCTTATTAGGGAAAGGACGGTCAGTAAATATTTTTCCTGGCAACGGTTACGATTTTCACTGTGGAAAGTACCCGAATAGCTTGAAATAATTTATTTAAAGACAATCGAGACATTACCCCTAGTCAAATGATAGATACCCATGTATTCAAAATCTACTGCTGTCCCTTATTACAATGAAACCGTAAACCTGACTGTCGGGTCAGTAGGTTACTTCCCTTTGTGGAAAACGCTATAAAAACGGAGCCAAAGTCAGGATAAGAAATAAACATGAAAAGGTCTATTCTTACAAACAACGGCAGTAGAATAAAGAAGGAACAAGGGAAATGGTTATTACAAAATTCGAAGCCAAGGGACATGGCAAAAACGAAAACACAAAGACCTTACAAAAAACAGGGACATGCGTTCGCCACAATACAACGAAATAAAAACTATGTATGAAAAAGAAAGGAAATGGGGTAAATGTCAAGGAGACAACATCCCATATCCAGGTTAAAACGACAAAAAACAAAGCATCTAGGGGTCACCGTACGGTCTTCAACACAGTGAGGAACCCTACAAAAAGACTCGCAGTAAAAATCAAACTAGAAAAAAGTCCAACTTATCAAGACGAGTACCCTTACAATGAAGTACATAAAACATGAAAACAATACACACAGGTACTGTCCGGACAAATGCTCGCAGTTGCTGACAGCTAGCTAAGGACATTATTTCCGTTGACTACGATATAAGGCACTTATAGTGTGAACTTCCATGAAAACCGGAATCAACGACAGTAGAATACCGAAGGAACAAGGGAATGGATGATCACAAAATCAAAGTCCAAAAGACATAGCAAAAACGGCAACTGAGAAAAACAAAGACAGAGCAAGGACGTGAGACAGCCACAAGTCACGGAAATAAAAGCCGACATTGAGAACTTACGCAATCGTAGTGTGACCTCCACTCCCGGAAGTGACATCAAAAGAAGGATTCTTACTGCGTTAAAAATTTGATATAGCAGAGACCACACAGTAAAATTACTAAAATAATGCTTATGTTTGACCGACCCCATACTATGTTGCAGGAAGTATTAACTATTGGTGAAATAAAATAAATTTTCACATCATTTAGAGATGATGTAGACAATTAATAAGTGTTTTGTAAATTATTTAGATTTGAGAGGTTGGCCAAAACTTGGACATTATTCATTTAAGGACGATTTAAAGTAATAATGGACATGCATTTAGACTTCAAGCGATTCCCAAACCTTCACTGATGTATTTTTTTCGTTAAGGAGCGGCATAAATAAAATACCTGGAGACTATTTTATATGAATAGGACATGTTATTCGCGTTCATTTCTGCATTTTTCACTAAGAAATATGACATTTCAAACAAATATTTGAATACCATAATTCTAAAAAAAAAGGCATGGTTTCGCTGGAAATCTTTTCTTTTTTTTCAGAATGTAATATTCCGGTAATTGTAGATATCACTCGATATGACTCATTGTATAGAACCATGGTATTTGAAAAAAAAAACACCAGTACACCCACTTATTACCGCAAAAGAATATACAACATATAAAAAAGTGTTGTGTCGTAATGTCCATGTTTCTACATAAGACCTGGAGCGGTAAGAATTTGAATAAGCCAACAAAAGCTTCGTTAGTAATTATCAACAGAAATCCAGACGTATCTTCCTTAAATTATGTCATAACAACAAACATATAGTAGTCCGAAGAATCCACTAGGGAGATATATTAGCTTAACAACATCAATTAAAATGTAAAACTAGTTCCCTAAATGTGCACAATATCTATACATTATACTTACCAGGTGGTTCACCTTTCATTCCTTTTGCACCTTTGCCTCCTTTCATTCCTTTTTGGCCTTTGGATCCCATCATTCCCTTTGTTCCTTTCATTCCTTTGGGTCCTTTTATTCCTTTGACTCCTTTCATTCCTTTCGATCCCTTCATTCCTTTTGATCCTTTCATGCCTTTTGATCCTTTCATGCCTTTCTGTCCTTTTATCCCCTTCGATCCTTTCATGCCTTTGAGACCTTTCAGTCCTTTTACTCCTTTCATTCCTTTAAGACCTTTTGATCCTTTCATTCCCTTTGGTCCTTTTATACCTTTTGACCCCTTTATTCCTTTTGATCCTTTCATTCCTTTTGGACCTTTCATTCCCTTTGAACCTTTCATTCCTTTAGAACCTTTAATTCCTTTGTCGCCTTTCAATCCTTTGGCTCCTTTCATTCCCTTCATACCTTTTACGCCTTTCATGCCTTTTGTTCCTTTATGTCCTTTTATACCCTTTGTACCTTTTATTCCCTTCGATCCTTTAATTCCTTTTAAACCTTTGGTCCCTTTTGAACCTTTAATTCCTTTTAGTCCTTTCGATCCTTTCATTCCTTTATTTCCCTGTACACCTTTTCCTCCTTTGGGTCCTTCCATTCCCTTTGAACCTCTAGTTCCTTTTCCACCCTTTGATCCTTTAGACCCCATCATTCCTTTACTTCCTTGTCGACCTCTTGATCCTTTAGTTCCTTTGGTTCCTTGTGGTCCAGAAGGGCCGGTTTTACCTTTTTGTCCAGTTTTTCCAGTCCTTCCTCTTTCACCTTTAATTGACATTCCTGGAGGGCCAGGAGGTCCACGTTCTAAAATCATATATAAAAGTTCCTTAAATATCGGGAGCTCTATTTACATCTGTTGAATTAAATGTTTTCTTATAAAAGCAAGCCATCATGCACTTAAAAGACTTGACGAAAAGAATGATACACAGCGAATAAATAAGTAACATTTCTTTACGAACGCTTAACACAAAGAGGTATGCTGAAGATTACTCAAAGAAAAAACTTTAAACAATAGATTATTGTCAACGTTTTGAAATCAATAGACATGCGAGATCTCTGTTCCTGTTTTGAATAAATTAGAAATAAAAATTGATCTTTAGGAAAACAGAATTTCATGGAAAGTCAAACGATATATTGTTGAATTATTTCCTCGGAGGGATTTTTGTTAAACTTTCTATGGCTAAAAAGAATCAACATTGTTTTTTAATATAAAAAATGCCCCAAATTTGTAAATGTATTATTTTAAAAGATTAAATCTTTTAGTAAAGCTATTTTTATTCGACCACATCTTAATTTTCACTGGGTACAGATTCAATGTCGCCATGTCTGAACCAAAATCTATGTCAAGGCGCAGAGGCCACTTTGATATAGTCTTTGCATTAGAGTTTCTGTATTTTTTTCTTCTTTTTTTATTTTTTATTTTTTATTTTTTTTTTTTTTTTGTTTTGTTTTTTGTTCGGAGGTTAACGATACTTTTCACACTTTATCAATTTGCCGGCCCATTAACACGTATCAAGAAAAATCAACTGCGACTGCTAGTTCCCGAGGGTATTCACCATACCAGTAGTCATTTTCGTTGATGACCCGAACACCGATTGTTTTGGAACTTGCAATATCTAAATTTTACAAAATTTTGTTTAAAACTTCCTCATGCAATAGCTCTGTCCTCAGCTGAATTTTGGCGATTCTATTTTGATCCTTTTGGTTATTTGTTTCTATCAGCTTTAACATGTTTTTTGGTTAATGGACTTCCAAATGTTTTGGTTTTGATCTGCACTGATGAGACATAAGTTGTCGAAATGTACATATGCAGAAAATAAATTAACTGTAGCTTCGGTATTTTTTTATTTACACCGTTAGATCCTTAATAACAGTAAGACTATCTTCTTCGTTCTCTTTTCGTTATGTTACTGTTTTGTCTCTCGTGTTGTATTTGTAGTGTTTGTGTTTTGTGGGCATGAAGTGTCTTTGGTCTTCCGTTTTCTGGTGTTCTTGCTTTTGCCTTGTCTCTGGACTTTGATTTATGTAATATTGTGCTTTGTTTTGAGACACAGCATTTCCTATTTTTAGCAGTTAAGATTTCCTTGTCTTACACTAGTGTAAGACAAAAAAATCACATGCAGTTTACCCACAAATATTGTGTCTTAAGTCTACACCTGTCCTCATTAGTGATCATAAGTGAATTTTACCTATGCATTATTAAATCCTTTAAAGTAAAATTTTAAAGAAAATATAAGATAAATCATTTTTTAGAATATGGCGCGTCCGAGTATACATTCCTGATTTTATGATATTACAAAAAGGGAAATTTCCCCTTGTGTGAAAAGACGAAAAAGGGAATTTCAGACACCCTCGGGTAACAGTTCAATCATCTCAGACTCAGTAAGCTTCGTCCGAAAATAGGAAATCTTACCCTAGGGTTTATGACATATCCCTGGTGCTAGATTCTTTATATATATCTTAAGCTGACATTTACTTCTTATGGCTATAATTTTATTTTATTTCAGTATAATTCCCAATCTCCGAAACAGAGGTGCATAGCTCTTCTTACGTCAGATTTCTGACGTAGGAAGAGCTATGCACCTCTGTTTCGGAGATTGTATAATTCCCCCTCGTTTGCCAATACCCTCTGTTGGTTTATCAGTTAATCTCAGAGAGAACACGGTTTGTTAAAGGAAGTTGTACGAATTTCATACAAATTTTATGTTGTAAATCAATTGTACACACATGTATATCTAAAATGTGCATATAGCTACAATATTGAATTAAGTCTTTTTGTCCGAAAGAAATTCGTAAAATGTACTGTTAGACTTTTTTGTTCTCTTTTGTTTTTTTTGTCTTTTTTTTTT
>MJUU01066208.1:66721-79119 GCA_002080025.1 Modiolus philippinarum | reverse complement strand
CAATAAGGACTTTCACTGTGGTGAAAGACCTTAATCATAAGAAATACAATAAGGTCTTCCCACTGTAGTGGGAAAGACCTTAATAAATATGAGAATAATAAGGTATAAATAGTCACGAGAGAAATAAGGTAAAGATAAACATCATTGTAAAAAGGTAAAAATAAACATTATAGTAAAAAGTAAAAATAAACATAATAGTAATAAGGTATTAATAAACATCATAGTAATAAGGTATAAATACACATCATCATCATAAGGTTAAATATTAGGGTGAGATGACAGCATGAGAGAAAATTCTCCCCAATATAATTAGTAACCGAAAAGGATTTTTAAAGGGGCGTTTTTTGGCATGTGGACATGCAATATTTTAGACATCTAAGAATATAAAGAGAGGTAGATACTATTTTAAAAACTTTCATTTATTTCAGAAAAAATAACCTTAATAAAAAATTACACTTTAAACTAGTCCATACAAAGTTATCTGGAAGAGTGTCCTTTTCACGCACTCTTATTTTTATGAGTTTAATAATTCATGGTTTGATATATCCAAGTAACATGTGTTTTAGTGCCAGCATCTCAGTTCTGACTACTGGGTTGGTGGATACCACCCGGGACTAACAATCCACCAGCAGATACATCGGTCCAGTGGCAATAAATAGCAAATTGCCAAAATTACTGCAAATTTAAAAAAATTAGTTTCTGTAATAAAATGTTCATAAGCATTGAAATTAATTGATTTTTTAGTCACCATGAAGCAGTCATCTGAATCTAGTTTTAGAGAAATTTTTTTTTATTCCTAGTATGTCTTTAACAACATGATGTCTTATTTCGGGTCTAGTAAAACAACGGTAGTAGAATACCGAAGGAACAAAGAACAAGATTGCATAAACCAAAGTTCAGAGTCAAAGCAAAAGCAAAAACACCAGAAGAGATGACCAAAGAGGCCACACAACCACAAAACGGAAACACTACAAATACAACAATAAAAACTAAAGCACTAACAGTGTGAACTCTCAAAGAGTAACACCAGGTGCTCCGGAAAGGTAAGCATGTCCTGCTCTGTATACAACACCAGTCACAATGTCAGTGGGTCATTCCAGGGTAAAGTCAGAATCGGTAATGTCAATTCCGGGAAGACGTAAATGTCAGTTTCCATTTGTGACACCGACATTTCATATCTATCTATGAGGTCGTGGTGATGGCCATAGAATTTCTGAAGGGACGAAAGTAACAACGGCTGAACATAGCCATGACTCAGCAGTTTTTGTGACAGTGCTTTTGCTCTTTCCACAAAGTCACTGTATGAACTACAAGCTCTACAGTAACGAATTAATTGTGAAATATACACTCCAAATGCTAGGGAGGTAGGTATATTGCTGTTGAGAAAGGGAAAGCCCACAATTGGGAAGTCAAAATCACCAAGTTTGTCATATAGCTAAAGAACTCCTTTCCCCAACCTTTATACAAACTCAGAGTACGCGGTCATGATAAAAAGACAAACCTACTGATATTTTGCGGTTAAACAAAATAAATCATCCTTTAATCAAAAGATCATTTAATCGTGGCAAATCTTGTTATTAAAAGACGTTATAAAATATCATGTTATAAACAGATAAAAAAATTCTCAAACAAAATTTTATATCTGATGAAATCACAAAATACCGAAGATACTGATAAGTTAGTTTCTGCATATGCACATGTCTCTGCGGTGCAGATCAGATCAAAACATTTGGAAATCCATATACCGAAATATGTGTAAAAGCTGAACGAGAACAAATTACAAATATGATATAAAATCGTGAAGCCCAAATCGGTTAAGGATAGAGCTTTGCCAGAGGGAAACAATCAGTTGGATTTCTCGTAATAAGGAGATAGATATATCTCTATTACCAGGTGAGATTTTCTTATACCTTTTGCTCGACATCTAATTTAAATTTATCTGAAATCTAAACTATAGTCATATGGAGATCCTTTTTTAAGCATGTATTTTAGTCTCTCACATGTCCAGGATGATCGTCATAGGGAATAAATAAACAGTTCCCATCGTTGTTTACGTTTGTCTTTTGTCTAATTTGTGTTTTGCCTGTGTAGTTCCGTAGCAGAATGTGGCATCTAATTATAATTTTCAGCCATTGTAGGTGTTTCCTGTTGTCCCTTTTACTTCATTGAAAGGATATGGATGAAATGAAGCAGTCTCTATAAATACTAGTACATGGTAGACCCAAGTAATGAAACAACTCTCCTTATTTTGTTCATCTTGGAGTCTCCATGAATCCTCCAACAATGGGCTTTGCTCATACCTCATATTATATTAAGTTCAAAGACGGCCGCTAACATTGGTTTTAGCAGAATTCATTGCAACGTGTCGAACAACGCTATACTGAGTCAATTGAACGATATGTGGCCACAAAAGTACTTGGATAGACCCTTATACACAATTTCAGGTTTGCAACTTTTGTAAGATAGTCACCAGCAGGTGCAGTTTAACATCAGATCGTATGGAAATATTTTCAAGGATCATCTCTGGACTTATTCAGATATCTTCTCCTCTGAAACTACTGAGACCAAACTTAGTTAAAAAAATCCTTTGTTGGTCCTCTACAACACATTTATTTTTCAGGTAGGCACTTTATCCGAGATGGCTTCAAGAGGCATTAGATCCTATGCGAACACTCTCATAGATATTCTCGCCATACTTCGCTATAATGGTGCCTGGATCGTCCGCTCGAAAAAATAAAATTAAGGTTATTTTTCTTATACATCTTTCGTTTGGTGCATTCTGGTGCTGGTCCGAAAACAAATTTCAAAGAAAAGATAACAGGAAACACCTACAATGTGCCCTGAGTTGTGTATTGATGTTGTCTTTCTCTTCATTTTTGTCTTTCGTCGGGCTACTTCATGACAAATATTTGTAGGCAGACATTACCCGGTTTTACTTTTTTCCTCATTGACCGCTCCCGACATGTGTTGCTTCAATGACATATTTTAGCTGCGATCGATGTTGCTCAACATTTTCCCCAGAATACCACTTAAATGCACGCTTAGGGCCTTCTTGGTTTCGCTTGAAAGGGGTGGGTATTGTTCACCTCTGGTTGAAGACCCTCGGGGAACATCATGATGTAGATAGGAGTAAAAGGCCTGTCCTTGATAAACATGCGTTTTGTCACATGTACATTCACTCAATATCTTTCATTTATTTCTAATGGCCAAAAATCACAATTTCCTGTCACAATGCAGAAGTAAAACACAGGTAAAAAAAATAGAGAAACGTTAACAACGAGAGGAAATAGGAATAGCCGGACTAGCTAATGGAAGGGTTAAATCGGTTTATAGGTGCCCAAACCTCCACTTTCTCTGTCCAGTTCCTTATAGTAAAATAAACATACAAATCTGACACAATACAAGTACCAACTTGAAGACCACTATATTCAAAGGAAAGAAAGACATATTTTGAAAAAATGGGTCGAGTGCTCACCGCTATTCTGCCGGCTAGCTCAAGGAGCGTAGTCTTCTGGTAAATACTGTCGCACTTCAAAATCAACCTTAAAGCTTCATGGTTAGGTAAGGAATCGTCATCCATTTCAGTAGACATTGGCAGTATCGGTGAAAGGCCAGTATAAATGTGAAATTTTCAGGTCATTAGAACCCAAAGCAAATTAACGGATTTATGCAGAATATCCTGTCTATATACCCTATTACGTACGGAATGAAAATTTCGTCTCAGTTTTTGTGGATTTTGTATCATTTCTATGGCAATTTTAAAACAACTAAATTTTGTTCAAAGCTAATGAGTATCTCCCTCTTGCATAGCTCTGTCCTTAGTTGATGTTTGGCTTTTCTATTTAGATCGTATTGGTAATTTGTTCTCTATCAGTCTTTAGACACATTTCAGTATACTGATTTCCAATATTTTGAGTTTGCACTGAAGAGACATTAGTTGTCGAAATGCGCATATGCAGAAACCAAATTAACAGTAACTTCGGTATTATGTTATTAAACATTTCCGTAAAAACGAAGATCAGAAAAGCTATATTTCCATAAACTTCTTAAACATTTTAACAATATCTGCATCTTTGTTGTTATAGTTCAATGTGATAGTTAGGTTACTTTAATTAAAAGTCGACAAGGGTGCAAATTGTACCAGCTTAAACCTATGCACCCCACAGGATGGTACTAGATGAACGTCGCTATACAAAAGGAGCATAGTAATAGTGAAATCAAAATAGTTCTTTTGTGATGAATTTTAAAAGGAAAGAAAAAATGTTTTGAAAAATTGATCAAGGAGTGCTCACCGCTAATCTGCCGGATAGCTCAAGGAGCCTAGTCTTCTGGTAAAATACTGTCGCACTTTAAAATCAACCTTAAAACTTCAGTGTTCGATAAGGAATCATCATCCATTTCAGTAGACATTGGCAGTATCAGTGAATGGCCAGTATACCTGTGAAATTTTCAGGTCATTGGATCCCAAAGCAAATTAAACGGATTTATGCAGAATATCCTGTCTATATACCCTATTACGTACGAAAGGAAAGTTTCGTCCCAGTTTTTTCTGGATTTTGTATCATTTCTTTTCCAATTTTAAACATTTCCGTAAAAACGAAGATCAAAAAAGCTATATTTCCATAAACTTCTTAAACGCTTTAACAATTATGATGTCTGCAACTTTGTTGTTATAGTTCGATGTGATAGTAAGGTTACTTTAAATAAAAGTCGACAAGGGTGGAGCAAACCCGGGCAAATTGTACCAGCTTAAACCCATGCACCCCATAGGATGGTACTAGAAGAACGTCGTCATACAAAAGGATATAGTAATAGTGAAATCAAAATAGTTCTTTTATGATAAATTTTAATTTGAATTTTACCAGAGTCAGTGATAATAGTTAAATCCAGAAAGGAAAAAGTATTTGAAATCATCGTTTGCTTTATCAAGTTTCAGTTCTGGTGGGTAGATGATATTGTTGTAATCTTAAAAAAAACTGGGGATTGTCAGTAGTAACATGAGTAAGGATATCGCCAGTATACCTGATGTTATAATCGAAAATTGCAATAAGTTTGTCACTGTTTTGTACGGTTTCATTTTGTAGATTTTTCATTATGTCATATTATCTGCTATGAGAGGCGCACAATTTGTACCCATTGCAATTCAAATTCAAATTCTCCCGTGCGAGAGATGTATGCTCTCTATATTTTTCAGTTATGGTGTACTTGTGCGTGAGAGAATTTCTCATATGGATATACTATTGATACTTCAAAATTTTGGCATTTATTTGATTAATTTCGAAATGTAATCCAGACCACCTGTTCTAAGTGCCCACATCTCACTATTTTATAACGCCAAGTTTTCTTACATTTGACTTGATGAGTGCCCCGTGTTTGTCTATATGTTGTAGTTGTCCACTAGCTTAAGACACTAGTGCTTTTGTCGGGCAAAGGATGACAGTGATTGTAAGAGCACTTTGCCAGTTTAATTGATGTTTGTTGACAATCCCGCACCCATGACCAAGAAAGACATGGATGTAGCGTTGCTCGACAATTAGCAAAGAATTCCGCTTAAACCGGTGCTAGCGGCCGTCTTGAACTTACTATGAGGTATGAGCAAAGCTCATTGTTGAAGGCCTCATGGTGACTTCAAGATGAAGAACAACAATAAAAGCGTTGTTCCTTTGCTTGTTTTTTACCATGTATTTGTAGAGACTTTGACTCATGTGCATTTACTCCATATCCTTTTATTCACCATGTTGATAAACAATTGACTAGCAAAAGATTCAGTGGCTTAATCATATCATCATCGCAAGTCCAAGAACAAGGATTGTTGTAATTGATTGTACTAGAGAAGAATCCTTGCTTTTTACGAAATGAACTGCAGACCATAAGTCCATTTGATAAGATGTCCTTGTTTCGTTTAATCAAATTATGCGGAAGTCTTGAATAAAGTGTAAAAAATCCGAACTATCATAAGATGAAACTGACGTTTTTATTGAATGTAATTTGTCTAAAACCTCAATAGATTTGATTATACTGCAAAGTTAATTTGCATCAGAGTTTTTATGTGTTTTTTTTCACAGTATTTTTCGACTAACTCTTTCATACAGCAAAACGTACTGGTTTAATGGATGGATAAATAAGTGGTAGCTAGATGCCGAAATAAGACGATGTTCGCAAGGAATTTTGTGCAGCTATTGCGAGGTGTTATATTAAGGTGGAGAATTTCTGTATCCTTGTTATGTTGTTTTGTGAACATTTATTCGTCACAATTAGTACCAAATGAAAAATGTTTGACTTAGCTAATTCATTTATTCGACATCAACAAAAGTATTTACTTCAAATCATAGCAACGCTGTTCGAGGCTTTGTCAACAGGTACAACAAAATTTTTACCACAAATGTTTTAACTTATTTTTGTAGTATTAAAATAAATCATAAGTATTTTCCAACAAACAAAACACATTTGCTACAGATATAAATTAACTGAAATCACAGTGATAAAAAACTAAAGTATGCCAATAGTCCCCTTTTGTGCATTTAAAGTGACCATTACTACATGTATCTCGATCATTTTTATCTAAAAATTAACAACAGAGACAACAAACCAACCTGTATAACAGACAAAATGATTTCACTTTTCCAATAGTCAACTTCCTTTTTCTTTGTAGCAACATTTCAGCCAGCTCATTCGCTACTCAATGACATGTGTTCGATGAAGTGACTACCTTACACAGCTCTGATGCCCATATACACAGTATAGGAACCTGTGCGCCTGAAATATCTGTCTTACGGTTCAATCTGTAGGCTGTAGGACGTTTTTACAGGTAAACATCTGAAACAGCATACATGTCCTGTAAGTATTTTTTATATTGTCAATGACATAGGAATTTTTTAAGTTTGTTAAGTTCGCCCAACGTGTATGAATGATTAATGTATCCGATGATGATGTTATTTACAAGTAGCCTGTTGATTTCAAATTCAAAAGTCTATATTCAAACGTGAAATAAACAGTCATAAAACAGCAATAGAGCTATTTCTTTGCTTATGTGTGCGTACCTGTCTTTATATTTATATAGCTAGTATATTGTATCATTAACTGCACATACAAAGCCAGATAGTCATATGCACTTTCTTTTTGATAGCGAAAATATCATTTAAATAAAATTGTCGACTGTATACTGTCTACGGTAGTACTGCAAGTCTGTTTACTGTCTTATCAAGAAAAGAGTTGTAGGCTGACTGACGTATTATTTTTATTGAAATGAGCAGTTTTTAGCCGTGCCATACAATTTTATTATGTTTTTGCAGCTTGAAGTATTATATGTTACCTTTGTAGTAAAATGGACCGCGTCAGCAGGCATTTTTGTTACTTTGTGAATGGAACTTTTACTGTTTCGAAGAAATATTTCACTATATCATAGAAGCACGCAAAAAAGAAATATCCAAACACATTTGAGAAAAAACACGAAAAATAGCAGGATATCTAACCTTGAATTATAACTTAGGGTTAATAGACTACATTTAAAATAAAGAAATAGGGCCATAAAGCCGTGAATTTTGTTCATAACTTTGGATATTTTCAGAATAATCTCACATGTTGTCGTAAAATCGTGTAAGGTAGTCTCTGTTATTTGTACTTCCAATGAGTAAAATTAATATATGCCACGCGTGTAATTTTTGTTTTTACATGTAAACAGCCGAATATGACTGTAAATAACATTTTCTCTCTATTTAAGCCATTTTACAGTACTTGAAGGACACCAAGAACCAAAACCTTTTTTTTGCGAGTGTATAAACATTTGCCCTTCCAAATGACTGTTAGTATAGTTTGGTTCTGTTTGTACTATACAGCGAATTTTAACAAAAGTTGCCGAAATCTGTCAAAATTGCAATGAAATGGCAAATTCAGTGGCTGAATCTTTTATCTGAAAGTATGAAAATGCATTTGAATTGATTTTCTTATCTTATAACGGATGACCTGATAACACAATTTTGGCAAAGATTTAATACATTCACAAAAACTGGTATGCTGAAGGAAATAAAATCACGAGTAAGTGACCCCCACCTCTTTAAAATGATCATCAATAATAAAAACCAAATCTTAAAAAAAAATCAAGGGTTGGAATTTGATCTGTTTTGTCTTAATTAAGCTCATCTGTTGGACACTGCAGACATATTTGTTTTTGTTCTTAACAAGTTATGAAAGTGCTGTAATACTTTAATATATCGGATAATTTTGATGGCGTTCCATTTAGTAACATTGGCGGATCCAACCCTTGGAACCCTCATCCTTTTAAGGAAAAAAGTTTAAATCTCGTGCAAAATTTACGCAAAACTGACAAAAAAATGGCCTGAAATCCTTTTTTTCTGGAAACTCATTGGGATCCCCCTTTTTGGAAGCTGGATACCCCAGTGATTTAACATGTGAAATCAATTCTCTTTCCTGTAGTAAACTACACTTGTATAAACCTGCATAGTCTTACAAAAGTAACGGAACCAATTCGTGCTTGTATACAATAGAAGAATACACTGCTTATTGATAGGAATTCAATTGTCTATAGAACTCTATCGACAATATTACAAAATGCTAGTACCACATCGGTTGCCCTTTCTGTAATTTCTTTTCGTCTGGTGGTCTTGGGAGTTTGTAGCATGAGAGGAACCAAACTACATACCTTCCATACAACTTACCTGTCAAGTTTGGTTCAGCAGATTTTTAGGTAAGATCAAGATAATCTCAAAGGGTAAAATCTGCAGTGAGAGCCAGGTTTGTGAATATGTTGAAAAGAAATCGGTCAATTGTGAAAGACCTTGCATACGCCATCTTATTACAGTTTGCTTCAGCAGTTTCAGAGGCGATGATATCTCAGGACAATTTCAATGTGATTTCTAAAAGTAAAACGAATTAGGGGAAGGTCAAAATTGTTGTATTCTTTAAAAACATGTTCAAAATAGCGGAAGACAAAGCGTAATATCTTTCAAATTATTTACAGATTAAGAGATACACACGGAGAAAAGAATTGCCGGAAACATTCTGCCGAAACAGACTCGCAATAGTGGTGTAAAGATACGCCGGTTTATCGACATATCGCGACATTTTTCAAAAAACTCTGTACATCGGTACGTAACCCAGCGTATCGATACTTATTGTTCTCGATTTCTGCTAAAATTTCAGAATCAGTACCACATAAATGCTTGAAATTTACTGATTTTGGTATGAAAAAGTCATATAAAGGAAAAACAAATGTATTTAGCTACGTGAAAATAAATACTCTTGTCCCACTTAAGAATATCTTACTATTTTATCACATAAAATAGTTACACGAAGAAGATTTAAAATGTAATGAAATTGAGAAATCAGAAGACGATACGTATCGATGTATCACGATACGCCTGCGTTGTATCGCTATATCATGATACAATATTTTATTCACGATGCTCATCTCTAACTCGCAAGGTCAAGAACAACAATAAAAGCGTTGTGCCGTAGCTTGTTTTTGCCATTTATAGAGACTTTGTCTCATGTGTTCCATATCCGTTCATTGATTATGGTAAATAGCTGAAATTTAACTTTTCACCGTGTTTTTTCACATATTGTGTAGTAAAATATTCGTTAAACAGCATACAAAACAACCGTAAGTAAGACTTACAGTCTGTGATAAAAGTTACTTTAACAGCCTACATAATTCATTTTTTAAAACAACGATTTTCTTGGCAATGCAGCTACAAATGCTGCTGAAATTTGGCATGAAAGTAATAATTAACTTTTATAGTTGCCCAAAGAAGCGTGAGCGATGTAAGTTTAGATTTTCGTGGAAAACGGAGAAAAAAATACATTTTGTAACGCAATGTATTGGCATTAATTACAAGAAATCAGCTCTCAATGGATAACTTATTCACAATTAAGGATAAAAACACATTTGACAGTTTATTAGATGGATAATAAACCCCTTTTCGTACACGAAATATTTCTTTTTAAACAATAAAACATGAAAAACTTATCTGGCATACTCTGTTGAGGTGGATTTTCTACGAAAAACGTTCTACAGCCTACAGATTGAACCGTAAGACAGATATTTCAGGCGCACAGGTTCCTATACTGTGATATAAGGCTACTTAAACAAGGATATGGTAGCCATAATTTAAGGTAGTTCGAGCCTAATAAAATTGGTAGATAGATTCTTTTTTATTTTAAGATATTTTGTAGTTCTTAGCCCATTTTTTTCAAAAAGTAAAATGTAAATGACATGTCACCGATCATCTTTTCCTGCTACCAGGCTTGGAAAATCAGACCAAATTCAGCATTTTTCAGCAATATTTACAAAGAATATGTAGGGACCTGTAAGAACATGCCTGTTTAGCTTTTATATGAAATAAATATCAGAAAGATTTTTTTTTATTTTTGATATTGCTATATGTTGAGTTGAAAAAATCTATATGTCACCGTTTTATTAAGAGTTATATTTTATATAGTTTACGAAAAAGACATTATTTACGGGAAAAGCGGGCTAATTCGCGGGAACGTGTATGTTAATCTATTATGACGTCACAATGAAAAGTCCCAATAAGGAATATTCCGGCTTGAAAATTAAGTCGATTACGTATCCGACTTATGTTTCGCAAATCGGATGTCCCGGATATTAGTGTCGATCTTATTACAGAGGTTTTACGGTTGGCCGCTATGGGATATCTGTTTCCCAGATTACAACAGATCTTTCCCTTTAACAACTTAAAAGTTTGTTTTTCCTTTCTACTGGAATACATCGGGAAACGAATACCGAAGCAGGAACAAGGAAAGGGAATTGTCATATTAAACTCAGCGGGTGTCTAAAAACAGACGTTTACTTACCATTGCACCAAACCTCACACATGGTTTTAACTTGGTCCGTGTTGTTCATCTGTGTGTGTCCCTGTCCTTTTCTGTGCCCTACCTTTATGATTTATGACTAAATACCGAGGTAACTGTGAATTTAAATTCTGCATATACGCATTTCGACAACTAATGTCTCTTCAGTGCAAATAAAATCTAAACGTTTGGTAGACCATTAACTCAAAGATGTTTAAGAAACTGATAGAGAACAAATAACCAATATGATCTAAATGTAAAGCCAAAATCAGCTAAGGACCGAGCTTTGAATGAGGGAGACACTCCTTAGTTTTCAACAAAATTTACAAAAATTTAGATATTGTAAGGTTCCAAATAGAATAGGCCTTCGGGTCAGCATCGAAGTGTTGACTACTGGGCTGGTGAGTATCCTCGGGGAATAACAGTCCACCAGCAGTGGCACCGACCCAGTGGTAACAAATGACTTAATACCAAAGTAACTGTGAATTTAAATTATGCATATGCGCATTTCGACAACTTATGTCTCTTCAGTGCAGATAAAATCTAAACGTTTGGAAGACCATAAACTCAAAGATGTTTAAAAAACTGATAGAGAACAAATAACCAATATGATCCAAATGTAAAGCCAAAGTCAGCTAAGGACAGAGCTTTGAATGAGGGAGATACTCCTTAGTTTTCAACAAAATTTACAAAAATTTAGATATTGCAAGGTTCCAAATAGAATCGGTTTTCGGGTCAGCATCGAAGTACTGACTACTTATATGTTTCTTTGTATTTCCAATGATGTCATTGATTTTTCTGTTTGGGACTGTCGGTTCGGTTTTCACTTCTGCCATTGTTCTGTAACATTTGTGAAAAATATTCATGTAAGACATCTCCTAGCAGGATAAAGATAGCCACAAAGCCACGAAGCCAACTTGAACAAAACGTGGTCAAAATAGTCCTTGGGTGGTCTATTTTCAAAATGTGTCCGGTAAGTCCGTGCCTCATCAAAGAATTTGGTTTAACATTAAAACATATTTGAAAACACATTAAAAGATTCAAATGAAACGACTTTTCCAGTTGGAAATAAACTTGGTCACAATGACTCTTAACTGTTACCTTTGAAAAGAGTGTCCAGTAAATTTTCATAGATGCAAAATGGCCACCAGCGTTGAGCAGAGTTTAACATGAGACCACTTAATATCGCAGTTCATTGACATACTGGAATATAAGCCCTCATCCTTGAGATAACATGAACTGTTTATATCAGTCATGGTCCAGATGATATAGGTTCTTGAGATCCTCTTGTTTCTACAACCATGTCAACATGGTGTATGTGTGGGGAGGGGGAGGGGAGGGTGAGTGAAGGGTTGGGGTACTCGATCATTTTCGGGACGCCAGGATTGACCATTTCTCATTTTTAAAGTTGGGATAGGACTATTTGACCACCGGGATACGGAAAGGGCATAATTTTATACAAGCCGATTCTATTTGAAACCTTGCAATATCTAAATTTTTGTACATTTTGTTGAAACTAAGGAGTATCTCCCTCATGCAAAGCTCTGTCCTTTGCTGATTTTGGCTTT
>MJUU01066208.1:50852-66025 GCA_002080025.1 Modiolus philippinarum | reverse complement strand
TCAGTGGGTTCAGAGGAGAAGACATTTGAATGCATTTCCCATAGGGTCCCTATGTTAAACTGTGCTCCACGCTGGCAGCCATCTTGGATGAGGTACAAATGCAAAAATCACAAACTTTAAAGGGGACCACCCAACGACTATTGTGACAAAATTTGGTCCCCATTGGCTCAGTGGTTTCAGAGGAGAAGATCTTTGAATGCATTTCCCATAGGGTCCTATGACAAACTATCTTCCCCGCTGGTCGCCATCTTGGATGAGATGCGAACCTGCTGGACATATGTAGAAATTGTAGTTCTGGAAAACCTCAACACTTTTGAAATTCACATTTAACCTTTATCTCAAACAGTTTTTGAAATAAAAGTAAAAACGTTCAAAAATTGTGAAAATTCAAAGAAAAAGCGGCAATAACTCCTGTGTGGGTTGTCAGATTTTCTTCAAAATTGCAGGACATGTAGATCTTACTATGCTGACCATTTTTTTATACAAACTTTACTTCTATCTTCTATGAATTTCAATATATAAGACCAGAAGTAACAAAAACTGAAAATTTTACGGAAAAGGGGCAATAACTCCAAGACGGGTAAACGGATATTCTCCAAAATTGCAGGGCAGGTAGATCTCATCATGCTGATTATTTTTACCCTCTCAGAATTTTGATATCTGTAATGATTTTTGAGTAATTTGCAAAAAACGGCAATTTACCCCTAAGTTCTATTTTTAGTAACAGCGGCCATGTTGTTTGGTCTACGGACATAAAAATCATGAACTTGAAAGAGCATACCCTGGTGATGATTCAGGCCAAGTTTGGTTAGTATTGGCCCAGTTGTTTCAGAGGAGAAGATCTTTGAATAAAGGTTAACGGACGGACATACGACGGACGCCGAGTGATGGCAAAAGCTCACATGGCCTTTGGCCAGGTGAGATAAAAATTGGTTTCCTGGATAGATAAATACCAAACTTCATACTACTTGATTAAATCTAAATAAGAATTGAAGCAAGATGATTTGTTTTATACATTTACCTTTAAATCACACATTCTGAACGTTAAATATATATAACATTTTCAAACGAATTTACCAGGATTGGTATTTTTTACTCAATATTTTATGGTTTTACTGATTATAGCAACAGGAAATCTGGATCAGACCCCTTCTCGCCCCCCTCAAGGGAAAGGGAGTGGCCGAATATGAATAATAAAGAGCTCATTTATATAGGTATTCTCCTATTCTGAAAATGAAATACACAATGTCAAAGTTTATTTAAAGTATATTACAAAGATCAAGATTAAGGGACTGACCATTTAACCTGAAGGGGGGGGGGTTATGGTTTTTTTTTCTGGACAGAAAATTTTTTTCGCGCTTCGCGCGAAACAAATTATTTATTTTTTTCACACGTATCAACAAAATATTTTTTTCCAAAATTAACATTATTTTTTTGGGCAGAATGCCTCCTTCAGAAAATTTTTTTTCATCATTTTGGCAGCCAAAATATTTTTTTCACACAAAATCAGATCCAAAATATTTTTTNTAGCCCCCCCCCCCCCTTCAAGTTAAATGGTCGGTCCCTAAACATGTTTTTTTTTAAAGTTTTCGGAATGCGCATATGCAGAATATAAATTAACAGTAACTTCGGTATTTCTTTATTTAAATATATATATGAACCTAAATCTGATATATTAAAAGCATGATGGAAATGAAATTATAACGTGAAGGTAAATTTTGTTTAAACATGTTAGATTAATAAATACCTGTTTTTGTGGGGTTCATACTGCCAGTGCTTAATTATTTTGTAGAGTTCCTGTTCATTTTTGTTTATTTGTCATGTGGCTCCATTTGTGATACGTCTGAATACTCTTTTTGTTGGATATTTGATTTCAGAATTTCCCCCCTTTGTCTATTTCCCTCGGTACTCGTTTGCCGATGGATTTGTATAAATTCAAAAACATTTTCTCTATTTAAATTTTCCCTTTTTATGTTTCAGTCTTTAAACCTTCCAGGACACAGATGTTGTCCTTGTATACTTAGAAGTTAATTGAATTCGTTTGTGGAAGAGGTAAGGACAAGGTGTGGCTTCAAAACTAGACAAAGGTCACGTCATACATCATTCAAAGCAAAAATGTGATGTACAAGAATGCACTGGAGATGTGACTGTCTCAGCAATTTTGAAAATTATGATTATGAACACAGGTAGTGCACCTAGAAAATATAAAGTTAAAAACCCGACAGAGAAGGAGGAAACAGGCAATTTTCGATGTGCTATCACGTGCACAGGCTCCACTGACTTTTATTCAAGAATTTGACTGGAAAGGTACCACCAGTAGAGCGTGGAAAGAATACAAATGGCCGAGAAGTGTACAGTACACAGGAAATTATGATGCAGGTATTCTATTTGATAGCAATATTATCGTTGTAGAGAAGCTAGAAGAGTTGGAAGAGTTCTTTGGAGGATATTTGGACAATGCCATAAAAATCTTAGCAGAAGTTTTTAATGCCAAAATAAAAGATATTCAGGAATCTATACCGGCCGAAGTTGTGCAACATGCGCAAGAGTTAGCAAAGAGGATGTGCATAAGGAAAATACAAACTAAGGGTGATGTAGTTCTTAAGTTCATCTGCGTATCATGGCACGGAAGACATAAAGTCTTAAAACGCATAGCAGAATTAAAAATTATTCTGGGATTCATACAAAAATTATCTGAGAAAGAATCGCTACCCGTAATCATAGCAGGAGATTTCAATGTCAATATAGAAAATATTGATGTTAAGAAGTCTATACCCGCCAAACTTATGCTACATACATATGAACCAACACAAAGACGAAAGAAAAGAGGTGTTATTGATTTCTTTATATCTTCAAAGTCCCTTTCATTGTCTGACACAAAGCCTTTGTCATTAAATGAAGAGACTGATGTTTATGGAGTTCTTGATCTTTTAGATCACGATCCTGTTGTGTCATTCTTGAGAATTCATTCAAAAATACCAGAAATACCAGCTTCAGCAACAACTATTTCAAGGAAAATAAGTGGCACCAAACAAAATGATAAGGAAAAGAGAAGAGATTTTGCTTTTTTCTCAATTTTTTCAAAAGAAGTTTTAGCAACAAAATGGATACCAATATCAGCTTCAAAGGAGATTGATTTAACCTTAAGAAATATAAACTTATTCAACTCTTTTGCTATATATATGTTCATATGCAACAGTGAAAGGAAATTAGAGGATGTGACTCAAATCTTCAAATGAAATAATTATATATCATTGAAAGTGTCAGCCCACAATTAGTTTTACACTCATTTTTCTCTTTCGAATTTTCTACAAATTTTTGATGCCATTATCTGCAACTGACTTGATGCATATTCAGTATAAATTAAAAGATATTAAATATAATCTTACTAGGAACCGACAGTTTTACATCATGAAGATTTAATTCCACAAAATAAGATCACCAGATTTGTAAAATAAATCTAGAATCCTGTGAAACATGTGAAAAAAAGGGGGGGGGGGTGGTCTGCGAGAAAAAAATAATTCACTGAAATGTTCTAAAACTACGAATGTTAGACATCTGGCGCAAGATCAATAACAATTAAAATAGATGTTTAAAATAAAATGAAATAAAATAAAATTTATGTGAATTCTAAATTCTAAGGTTAAACTCCCTCCGTCGTAGTTTTGTTCTCGCCTATATATTTGATATTACTTATTATTCGGACTCCTTGGTTTTATGCTTTATAAGCATTTTTAGAAATCGTGGATTTCCTATGTTTGGGTTCTAGTGCTTCTGATGAGGAATTAATTTTCGAAATGACCATACAGCTCATCAAAATTAATTGCAGTTTGAGTTAACATATGTGTAATGGTCTCATGTTCATTTACTCCATATCCTTTCGTAAAATATTTATAATTTTGCAAACTTTTTACCATGTCAAAAGATATCGATGATCTCGAAATCCTTGTAAACAATCTGTACAATTTTAATATTAATTTTTACTCATTAACGTATTTACAAAATGTGAATATGCAAAAACTAAATTTATATTAACTTCGGTATTTTGTTATTATTTACAAAACTAGTTTTTTTCGTTTATGTTAACTTGTACCATGCACTTTTAACTATTTACATTTCATTCAGGTCATCTCGTCGAACTTTGAGTCATATCCCTTTTTCATATAAATTGCTTTATCATATACTTACTTAAGATATGTGTCTTTTTGCATGTGTCATAAATAGAGCATTAAGCCAGTCTTCAGGGGGTGTATATGAAGTCCATATTACACGGGCGTGTAATATGAAAACTGTATTACATGGGGTAAAATATGGATTTTCAAAATGGCGACTGAAGATTTTCCAATTCATGGAATAAATAAAAATTCACGTATTTCAGTATAATTTTACGGAATTAAGTTATAAAACAATTTATCCATTTACTGGGAACAATCAACAATTTTGCGGATTTTAGAACCGATTGAATAAATCTGTCCCCACCGTCAGTTTGTGACCTGTATATCTTTTGTCAGCTTCTGTGTTAAAGAAAACACAATGTCATCAAATGTGGACGGCAACAGACAAACTATTGTATACATTCATACACAATGTAGCATTGTGTCATCTTTTACAAAGGAACTGTCAATTATTGATGTAGAAGCAAACTATGAATCAGTCACATCATCACTGCATTTGATTGGTCAGGAAGTTCAGGTAGGGACACATTTATTGAATCGACCCTAATGTACACCCGTCATAAGTTTCTTACTTTTATGTAGGAGCTGTTCCAGTTAATGACCCGCGTTGTTATGAAAATACTTTGTCGTTTTGTGAAGAAAATCACCAGTTTTAGCAAAGATTAAGCAAGATGTTCACCTTGAATCTATTTTCAGTTATTCCAGGACCCTTTACCAAATAAAAGCGTTGGCAATTAATGTAATTGTTTGTCACATAAATGTATAAGCTATGACGAAACCTGCCCAGGCGTGGATCCAAGAAATTAGAAAAGGGGGGTTCCAATTCGAAATAAAAGTAGATTTGCTGACCGGAGGGAAGCGCGAAATTTTTTGAGGTTATTTCTTAATAAAAAATCAGGACATTTATTAGAAAATAAATAATTGTCCAGAAAAAAGGGGGTTCCAACCCCCGGACCTCCCTGGATCCGCCAATGCTGCCTTATCTCAAAGATCTCATTTGCATGATCTTGTGTAAAAATATTTCAAAGCAATTTATTCACAACTTTCAGTATAAAAGTGCTTATATTAAATAGCACGGGAAAGATCCCCATTTACTTTCTTTTCCGCTTGAATATACCCTTTATGTTGGATGAGAAACATCAAACAGTTGAAATGAAAAACACACACAAGAAAAAATGGGGTGGCATAAGCCATATTCATTAGTGAACATTGTTTCATTTTAGTAAATAGCGAGTGGTATACGTTGAATTTGTTTAACATAATAAATACAAAATACCGAAGTTGCTGTAAAATGAGATAATGATATAAAAAATGAAACCAAAATGCTCCCATTGAAACAAATTCCGATGAAAACGACACTGACTAAATGACACACAAATTACAGATGAATTTTTTTTGTTACATAAATTCATTTTATAAGAAGAGTAAAGCTGGTCAATTGTTGAAGTATATGATAAATAGTTTATGATATGGCATTTTTCATATCATATCCCATATCATCCCTCGACCCATATTAGCCCTCTGGCCTTCGGCCCTCGGGCTAATATAGATGTCTCGGGATGATATGGGATATGATATGAAAAATGCCATATAATAATCTCTATGTATACACCTACATTTGCAACAGTTTAAAGCAACGAAAATTGAAGAAATGATACTTGAGAATGACGGGTTAAAATTAGATAAATGAAAATATTTTCATTCGTTGAAAATCAAACGAAAACAAAAGCCCAGGGCACAAATCTGCTAAAATTACATGGATGTGGTATAATAATTTGAGAGAAAAATAGTATTGAAATGGATATTTTAAAAATAGAGAATATTTTACATAGATATCACTGTGAAAATTCACGTTCTACAAACTATTCGGAAAACAAAGTCATTGACCCATTTTTCTTTATATTTTTTAAAAGTTGGTCAAGAAAGACTACCTTATGAGTAGAATAGAAAGAAATCTATGGATTTGTTCGAAAGAAAACTATAAAATTCATAACAAATATTTGACAATTCCAATATAAATTTTGAAACAACAAACACGATGACCCCTCCTTTTTTATATTTTTGTCAGGTGAGCTATTGCCATCACTTGGCGTCCGTCGTCCGTCCGTCCGTCCGTCGTTAACTTTTTCAAAAATCTCCTCGGAAACCACTGAACCAATTTTAACCAAACTTGGCCTGAATCATGACCAGGGTATCCTGTTTCAAAATTGTATCCGATGAGTCCGAGGACCAAACAACACATAGGGGTAAATTGCTGTTTTTTTTTCAAATATCTCAAACACAGTTACAGATATTTAAAATCTGACAAGATCCACCTGCCTTGCGATTTTGAAGAAAATCTGATTACCCATTTTGGAGTTATTGCCCCTTTTCCGAAAATTTTTCAAAGTTTTAATATATTTTATTTTTTATCAAAGAAACTATAACAGATAGAAGTCAACTTTAAATTGCAAAAATGTTCAGCATTTCAAGATCTACCCACCCTGAAATTTTGGAGAAATTCCTAAAACCTTTGTAGGAGTTATTGCCCTTTTTCCACAGAAGTTTCAAAATTTTCATATTTGTCGTCTTTTATTTCCAAAACTATAGAAGATGAAGGTTAAGTGTAAAATGATAAAATGTTTGCCATGCTGTGGTGACTTCAAAAGGGGTGTTGAAAATCATTCGTTGACCGCCTTTTTCAAAATGGCTGCCAAGAAAGGCGGGAAAATTCAACGTTGTCCGATTTCAATGAAATTTGGTTTCCAAATGGGTAACTGAGGGTACATAACTTACTTTGTCAGTTGGTAATGGGTCTGGAGCTGGCATGTAAGTTAACTGCTAGTAGTCTCTTGTGATTTCATGTTTATGTCCGTATATTTAGTTCTTTCAGTTTCATTTTTCACAATTGACTCAGTCCTGTTGCCAACTGAATTTTACTGTTGTTACGATTGTTTTTTGATTTATTACATTGGCTGTAGGGGGAAGGTTTGGGCCCAATAAAACTAGTTTAACCCCGCCGCAGCAGGTTTGCGCCTGTCCTAAGTCAGGAAATTTATTAAGCCTTTGTGTGTCTTGTCTTTTTTCTAGTTAGTTTACTTTATGTCTATAGGAGTCTAGGATGATGTTTATTTCGCTGAACTTGATTACTCTTTATTCAGGGGCCGACTCCGACCTGCCGTTGGGTGTTGGGTTTTCTCACCGTTCATTGAAGATCTAATGGTGGCTTTGAGTTGTTGTTGCTCCCCTTTGGGTCTTTGTCTCTTTGACACATTCCCCGTTTCCCTTCCTTTTTTTTCTATTGATATTGCAACTTCAAAACCGTTGTTAAAAATTGTTCGATGAATGCCATTTTTTAAAATGGTCGCCAAAAAAGGCGGGAAAATTCAACATTGTCCGAAATTTGGTTTCCAAATATATATTGATGTTGCGACTTCAAAACTGATGTTGAAAATTGTCATTGCCCGCCATTTACAAATTGATGTTTAGACTTCAAAACTGGTGTCGAAAGTGGTCCTTAGCAAGAACGTTTTTTGTCAAAAAAGCCAAACAAAGAAATATAGTAAAACATGATCAGACTTTCAATACAGTTCAAGATATTGGTGGTGTTCCAGCTACCAAAGTTTGAGAGACTGAAGTTCAACTGTATTACTTACTATGTAAGCTTGACTGCCGCAACTGAAAGCCAGTTGAGCAATACAGACACCCGGGAGCCTCTGGTCTTCACAATTTAAGAAATATGTATAAACTATATTATAAGGGGAACCCCTGCCAAATTTTTTTGTTTTTTTTGAAAGGGGATTTGAATACATATTGCTTGGATTATAAGGGGAACCCCTGCCCAATTTTTTTTTGAATGTTGGTCTGAAATGGGTTGAAATGGATAGTGGGGCTTTAAATTAACCGTGTAAACTGCTGAATCTACTTGCCCTATTGGAACAAAACTTGGTGACAACTGTCCATAGTCGGTACATATCAAAGAATGTGTCTGATGAGTCCGCATGTATTCCAAGATAGCCACCAGCAGAGGACATAGTTTAATATTGGACCCTATGGGAAAAACACATTCAAAGACATTCTTCTCTGAAACTACTTGGTCAGTTGGAATCAAACTTGTTCACAATAGGCCTTTAATGGTCTTCTTAAAAAATTAGGTCTGAAAAGTCTGCAACTCATCAAAGATGGCCGCCAGCGGGGACCTTTGTTTAACATTGGACCCTATGGGGAAAACACGTTAAAAGATTTTCTCCTTTGAAACTTCTAGAAAATGAGACACTTTAATATCGGGTTAATTTGGGCTACAGTCTATGTCAGTCATGGACCAGGTGAGCTATACAGGCTCTTGAGAGCATCTAGTTTTAATTCTGATATCATAAGAAATTAAAAATAACTAATAAAAAAACTCTCCTGTGAAAATGAAAAAAAAAATTTATGGACAAAAATTTGAAGCACCGATTTACCTGAAAATGAAGACATGTTGGTTGTTTTCTTTTTGTTATTTATAATTTTATTACAGCAATAATATATACATTTGTAATTCAATATAAAGAATCAAGCTTTGACCCTGACTAGATCTTGTGAAAAATACCATTGTAAATCAGTTTGTAAAATTATTGTAAATCATTGTGAAAGATTCCCCCTTAAATATTAAAGATGGGTACTAGGCTTGAATAAAAAAGACATCAATTTTTCACTTTTTTCACTGTTGTCTGAATGTGGTAGGTTTTCACTGCATTCTGATTATTAAATCTTATATGTGTTATTGGTTCTGGTTAGATTGTCTTGATTCCAAGTTTACTTTGCTTACAAATGCATATATTTGTAGCAAATCAACAAATTTTCATGGTTTTCAATGATAAATGAAAATTCTGATCTTTACGAATTTACAAACTTTCACAAGATAGAAATCGTTTTTGTAGCACAATTGTTGTTTATCAAAAACAGTTTTTAAGGTGGAAAGTTATGAAAATGTTTCAATTTGATCAATTTTGTTTTGAAAGATTATTCAGAAAAATATTAAGAATGGTAAACTTTGAAAAATCCATTTGTAAAACTTTGGATGTCATCCCGAAGATTGATGACTGAAACTGGTATTTATTTAAAGGCGTTTTTGGCAATAAATGTAATTATAGTGCAAATAAAGAATTCTAATAATTTTTCAAGAAAAATTTTTATATGACATTGATTAATGAAGAAATTGCATTTATCTAAAAATAATCCGAATTCATATATCTAATGATATATACCAAATGCAGTTTGGAAATTTTTTCATGATAATACATAACTTTATTAAGACTTTATATCATGTTCACATATTTGTTTGGTGTGTTGTACTTACTATCTAATAAATTATTTTTTTTTGTATACATAGTATATATTCATGTAGAATAATTGCTAGTTATTTGATAAATGAAATGTGTTCTATGTAGATCACTATCATTTTAGTGTTACCTTATTGGCTTTTTATATTCGGTTTCCCTGAATTTATTGTTATATTTATCAATATATTTTAACCATTGATGTAACATATAGATGAATGTCAGTTCCTCTGCTGGTGGACTAATAGTCCCCGGGGGTATTCACCAGCCAAGTAGGTAGTACTTCGGCGCAGGCCTGCAAACCGATTTCTTGGAAACTAACAAAATCGAAATGTTTGTAAATTTTGTGGAACTAAGGAGTATGTCATATCTGTAATTTGTTCTCTGTGAGCTTAAATACATCTTTAAGGTTATGGTTTCCCAAATATTTCATTTAATTTGAAGAGAAGCGGTTTTCGTTGTCATTAATAGTGAATTTAAATTTACAGTTACTTTGGTTATTTGACTTTGAAAATAGCTAAAAAAAATACATATCATCAATTGACGTAATTTTTTTTATTTTCCAAAAAATAGTTTTTAGACTTCTTTTAATAAAAGACTTGTTCATCCCACTTCTTATTCAGCTTACACAATTAAAAGTTTTTTTTTCACTCTTTTTTATATTTAGATCAATATATTTTCATCAATGTACAGTTATGACGAAATTTAACATATTTTAGTTAGAAGCTCCATTACGTAATCAAACCCTCACGCTTTCTTTGGATGTTAATTGTGATTGAAATAAAAACAATGTACTCATATAAAAAGTGTCATTGATTCATCAACATTGTATCTTAAATAAACTTGGTGTGACATTTGATGCTAACAGTTTTTTCCTAAAATTGCTATAAAAAATATTTTGTCAATTTTCAAATTAAGTTGCTTTGGACACAGGGTTGGGTTCAATTACTTTAAAAAGTAATTAAATACTTTCATTTGCATTACAATTTTCCTCCATTACATTACATTGCAAATACAGGGATTTTTGGAAAGTATTTGATCATTTTCAAATACTTTTAAAAAGTAATTAAATACATTGCAAATACATTTTAAGAAAAAAAAATCATCAACATCATCTTAAACGAGTCCACTAGTATAAACTATAGGGCCTGTAAGTCTCTACAATTTTGGAACTTCCGGAATCGAAAGTTTTACCCGGAAGTTACACTTTAAGCAAAGATATATGACGTTTCAAACAAAAAATTGAAAGTCATAATGTTTTGGCGGGAAACATTTTCGAATTGCCTGTTTATCGTGGATTCTGGTGAGTCACATGACGAGACTTACAGACCCTATTGGACCATTATATATTAACATTTTCCTTGTACGCATAGTTTGCATGAATAAATTTAACATAAAATGAAGTAAAATAAATATAAGGATTTCAGATTAAGCAGATGGACCAAGTTTTCGTTTTGATGTTTCAACACCCATTCTGTAGTATTTTGGTCAATGTCTTTCTAAAAGGTCTTTCTATGGGAGCTAAATTGCACACAATGTTAGTAATTGCATCTCTAGTTTATTTCAGAAAAGGAAATTCATCAAATACCCAAATGAAGTCATAAGTGGGGACAGACAATATCTTAACCAATTAAAAATAAATCAGAAATACATGTATATGGGAACATAATTAAACAAATTGTCTTTAAGGCCATTAATGCCCGAGGCAAAGGATTATGTCTTTTGTGTACATCCACTGATTGTCTATAATCATAAATGATTAAATAAACACTGTAAATATGTGACATGTCTAATTATGTTAATCTTAAATTTCTTTATTGTTTCAAAATTGTTCAGACTGATTGCTACACTATTATACACACCATTTGGGCAATGTATTTGAAAAGTATTTGAAATGTAATTGCAATTACATCAATTTTTCAAATTGTATTTAAATATTTTCAAATACTTATAATTGAAATAAAACTCAATTGCAATTACTTTCAATTTCTTTAGAAATTGTAATTGATTGCAATCAATTGCAATTACTGATTGCAATTATCCCATCCCTGATTGGACAGGATATTAAGAACTATGACTGAATTTTGAAGTCTCTTAAGGTATGATTTTTAAAACTTTTCTATAAATATCATCCGGTTAATAGTACATTGCGCAAATGTAAGTAGATTGCCGTTTTAATAATCTTCTGTCGAACATAATTATATTGACCTAAATTCGTATGCTTAATTGTTTAGAAACTTTCATTTAAATGACTGTGATAGCTCGGACCTTTAAAACATAATATTGCAATATGTAAAATTGCCTCTGTTGGTATTTTTTTAACATAGTGATTCAATACCAAGACAATCATGCAGACTACTTTCTTTAATTATCATGTTATTTTGTTGACTAATCATTTGGCTTTTGTTAGTTGTATTTTCAGTCCTGGGATTATAGCATTAAAGATGGTTATATAAATGATTCTACAGTATAAATATTTTATTGTATATTGCAGTAGATGTCAATTGTATGATAAGTTACATGTTTACAAAAATAAATTTTCATCGAGATATTTCACATTCTGGTCTATTATAATTAGAATGTGTGCCATAAATAAAAGTAAGAACAAAAGTCCAAAGCAATTAAAGGGAGAGACCAGTAAGGAAAATCCGTAATCCGTACAACAGTATCGAGTACACACAACACAACACAGAACATTTTATGCAAGCCATCATATTCCCGACTTGTCACAGTCATTTTATAATAAAATGCTGGGTTAAACTACCATTACAGTGATTTTTAGGTATAGTCCTTTTGAGTACATCGGCAAACGAATACCGAAGCAAGAACGTGGAAAGGGGAAATTCTTAAATCATAAATCCAAAATCACGGCAATTCACAGCAACACGAATTGAGACAGTATGACAACAAAAAAAAAAAAAAAAAGATAAAAAGAAAAATGTCACAAAACTTTGAGATAATGCTGTGATCTTTTTCCTGGAATTTAACTCTCCTGTCTAGTAGAAGTATATTTATTTTAGATCATTTTAGTGTCCCAAATATCAAGGAAATGTAATACATACAATAAAATAAAAGGTATCCTATAAATTCTCAAAACTTAATCTAAAATAACAAAATTAGGAAACTATGACCATAATATCTATAAATTATTCTTTTTAGCAAATATATATATATAAATTCAGTCAACGTGGAAACCCATATCCCAGGATTTGCGAATATTTACGCTAATGCAGGGCCTAAAAAATTAAAAATAACGGTCTATGGTAGCAACCCAAAGGGGTTAGAATTAGAGACATGAATATCGAGATTGCCTTCCCACCGAGGGCTTTGGCTGCTCTTCGAATGCACAGATATTACAGACAGATTACACTACTCCCGCCATCTCTGTGTGAGTCCAAAGGGGTGTAAAATATAAAGAACTACAAATTTATTTTGACTCGTAATACGAGACTTAAGTATATTAATTAACCGAAGTTTGAACATAGCAGTGGTGGTCCAGTGGTAGCGTACCAGACTTTTAAACCCGTAGAACCTTGACAGAGGGGGTTCGAATCCCACTGGAATCAACAAAAATTTAATATTAAAAGACTCAGACTCTGAATCTAAATTGATAAAAACAGGTGAAAAATTCATCACAGGCGGATGGTTCAAGCCAAAATGATTATTTTCATTGTAATTTTTTAAAATTTATATGTATATATATATATTATATATTAACCTAAAACAAAGCAAAAACACCAATACTACCGCTGTGCTAGATCCAATCGGATACATACAATGTGACCTGATTATAACCTTCAAAATGAACAAAGTAATGGCCATACAGCTCATTAAAATTAGTACAGTTGGAGTTAACATATGTGTTATGGTCTCATGTTCATTTACTCCATATCCTTTCGTAAAAAAGTAAATAGCACATAAAATAACAGTTGATATTTCGAGACCTGTCCGTCTCTTCTTCAAAACACAATAAAAAAAGTAAAAACAATCAAACGAAACCTATTTCATTCGTAGTTTAGTCTTTGTAAATAGGTTTTGTTTGATTGTTTTTACTTTTTTTATTGTGTTTGAAAAGAGACGGACAGGTCTCGAAATATCAACTGTTTTTTTATGTGCTATTTACTTTGTTCATTTTGAAGTTTATATATATATACAAGTTTCCACGTTGACTGAATTTATAGATAGTTTATATATATATATATATAAAGTCTAAAAACAGCAACAAACTTAGAAATCTTATATTTTCCTCAGAATAAACCATGTAACGGTTATGCAGGTCTTGAAAAATAATTTATATTCGTCTAAAGGCAAGGACCAACTGAGTTAAAGTTTAAGGATATAATATTATCGAAATCATCTTTCCACTGAGGAATTTGACCATAACAATTTGAGTGACACGCAAAACTGCATTTCATTTTTGATGATGCAGATAGGCCCATTTCGATGTTTAACATCTCGTCAGTGCAACTTGAATCCAAACATTCGAAAACCGATGCCGAAATATACTCCCTCTCGAAAGTATGGACAAGACTGTAAATAGTAGTAAATTTCCTGCTCCGGGTAAAACCACAAAATTGGTAGGGTCCCTAATTTAAGGAAAAAAAATCCAAAGTTCCATATTAAATGTCTTCTCTACTCTACTCCATGAAATGAAATGAAATGAAATAAGCCGTGAGAATACATAAACCATTTACGAAACTGAGAAGTCTTTGTGTGTCATCCAAAAGAAATGTTGGATGAGTTGACGTTTTTTTGTCAATCGATAATTCCAAAAACTCAGCTGAGGGGCGGAATAAGCTCCAAGGATCTTCTTAATAAAGAAAATACTAGTCGTGTAAAAAATCATATATAAAGTCTAAAAACAGCAACAATCTTGGAAATCTTATATTTTCCTCAGGATAACCATGTAATGGTTATGCAGGTCTTGAAAAATAACTTATAATCGTCTAAAGGCAAGGACGAACTGAGTTAAAGTTTAAGGATATAATATTATCGAAATTAGCTTTCCACTGAGAAATTTGACCATAACAATTTGAGTGACACGCAAAACTGAATTTCATTTTTGATGTTGCAGATAGGTCCATTTCGATGTTTAACATCTCGTCAGTGCAACTTGAATCCAAACATTGGAAAACCGATGCCGAAATATACTCCCTCTCGAAAGTATGTACAAGACGGTAAATAGTAGTAAATTTCCTGCTCCGGGTAAAACCACAAAATGGGTAGGGTCCCTAATTTAAGGAAAAAAATCCAAAGTTCCATATTAAATGTCTACTCTACTCTACTCTATGAAATGAAATGAAATGAAATAAGCCGTGAGAATACATAAACCATTTCCGAAACTGAGAAGTCTTTATGTGTCATCCAAAAGAAATGTTGGATGAGTTGACATTTTTTTTTGTCAATCGATAATTCCAAAAACTCAGCCGAGGGGCGGAATAAGCTCCAAGGATCTTCTTTATAAATAAAATAATAGTCGTGTAAAAAATCATATATAAAGTCTAAAAACATCAACAAACTTTGAAATCTTATATTTTCCTCAGGATAACCATGTAATGATTATGCAGGTCTTGAAAAATAATTTATAATCGTCTAAAGGCAAGGACCAACAGAGTTAAAGTTTCAGGATATAATATTATCGAAATAATCTTTCCACTGAGGAATTTGACCATAACAATTTGAGTGACACGCAAAACTGCAT
>MJUU01066208.1:0-50760 GCA_002080025.1 Modiolus philippinarum | reverse complement strand
ATATATATATATAACGTCTAAAAACAGCGACAAACTTGGAGATCTTATTTAATCCTCAGGATAAGCATGTATATATGCTTATACAGGTCTTGAAAAATAAATTATATGCGTCTGAAGTCAGAGACCAACTAAGTTAGAGATTCAGGATGTGATATTATCGAGAACATCTTTCCACAGAGGAATTTGATTATCACAATTTGAGTGACGCGCAACACTACATTTGACTTTCACTGTTGCAGATAAGGCCCCATTTCGATGGATTTACATCTCGTCAGTGCAACTCGAATCTAAAAATTGGAAAATTGCTGCCGGAATATTACTTCCTCGGAAGGGTGTACAAGACTGGAGATTGGAACTTTGGATTTTTTTCTCCCGGCTGTTCCAGCGAGATCCATTAATCACGGGGCAAAATGGGTAGGGACAGGAAATACCAGCCAATCGCCAATCTTGTACACCCTTCCGAAGAAGTAATATTCCGGCAGCGGTTTTCCAATTTTTAGATTCGAGTTGCACTGACGAGATGTAAATGCAACAATGAAATTCAAATGTAGTGTTGCGTGTCACTCAAATTGTGATGGTCAAATTCTTCAGTGGAAAGATGTTCTCGATAATATCACATCCTAAATCGCTAACTCAGTTGGTCTCTGACTTCAAACGCATATATTTAAGCAATATAAACAAGTTGCTGTCTTTAAAAAAGAAAAGCAATACGTGAACCCTAGAATGTATAACTTAACAAAGAATTATTTCTAAATTTCAGTGTATTCCCAGATGCAGAATTGTTATTTTACGAAATTGAAGAAATCAAATAATGTCTGACACAAGAGAATATGGGTGTTTTTAAGGAAGAATGAAATAAATAAAAGAAATCATGTTAGATATGATTTTTATGAATTGTCACAATGTTACATCGTGTGCGAATGAAACGTACATAGTCTTTACGTCCAAGTCAGTTAGTGCAGTTCATTTGGATCAAATTTTCATTAGTAGTTTTATATCCGAGTTCATTACTCATATCATAAATTTATTTGTTTGATTTTTCAAATATGAGCTCAGCATTCACTCTGTTTATTATCACGGGGCATAACCTTTACGTCAAGATTAGGCCTTTATTTGCTCGGAGTTTCCAAATCTATTACAAAAATCTGCATTTTATCGAAATTTAACAAACCTTGTGCAAAATTGAAAATACCCATTCGGAAGTCAACTATAAGACTAAAATGGCTGTGCACGAACGATTATTCAACCGACACTAGTATTCGAGTTTACCTTGCATTACATGAGTATTTTGATGCCTGTTTGCGGACTACGTGTACATACCGAAGATTAATACACAGAATACATCATGTGGTAATTTTTGTCTCTTTTGAATACAATTTTTATACATTTCAATTAATATAAGTCTATATGGAGTCGTTTCTCTCGTTTTAAACTTCAATGTAGTTGTGTTTTGATAGGACAAGTACAATAACTATGGATGCAGCTCATACAAGACAAAAACGGAGGAGTCGGACCCAATTGAACATATAAGTAAAAAACCAAAGAAGGGGAAGAAAATACCGAAGGACAATCGAGGACTCATGAAATTCAAAAGACCTTACACCTTGGAATTACTATTAACAGTGATTGCAAATGGACAAGTCATATTGAGAATATATGTGTTAGCGTATCCAAAAAATTGTCAATTTTACGCAAATTGAAATATGTATTAGATCGTGGTTCCTTAAGTAAGATATTTATTACCTTTATAAGACCCGTTATGGAATGTAGTTGTGAGCTGTGGAACGGCTGCGGTGTTGAGTTGGCTGACAAGCTTGAAAAACTACAACTGGAGGCTGCTAGAGTAGTCACAGGTTTACCCTCGTACGCAAGTCGTCAATCTTTATACTTTGAAACTGGCTGGGAAAAGCTTATTGATCGCAGGAATCGTAGCTGTTTAGCTTTATTATATCGTATTAAAAATGGTTTAACACCCTCGTACTTAAAAGAACTACTTCCCCCTTTAGTGTCTGATATCTCAAATTACCCTCTTAGGAACAGTGAAAACTTCGTACTTCCTCATTATCGACTAACACAGACAAATGTATCTTTTTTCCGTCTACTATACGAAATTGGAACTCTTTGGATTTGGAAACCAGGAATATTTCTTCTTTAGCTGGATTTAAGCGAAATTTAAAAAATATTAACGTTGATAGTAAGCCGTGGCTTTCTCATGGTGAAAGAAGCTTAATATAATTCATACTAAACTTCGACATAAAAACAGTTGTCTAAATTATGATCTTTATAAATGACGCAGGTTGTAATTGTGGCTTTCCTAGCGAAAATAGTTATCATTTCTTCATGGAGTGTTCCTTATATATTCAAATACGACAAAATTTATTTATGATTCTCGAAATTTATGGTGATATTAACTTAAACACAATTCTGTTTGGTAATATGGAACTTACAGTTGACCAAAACAAAGACATATTCAAAGCAGTACAGGTTTATATAAAAAATAGTAAAAGGTTTGGTTGAATTCTGCAGGTGTATATATATATATATATATATATATATATATATATGTATATTTTCTATATCTCACTAATGTTTTGGAATATTCTACAATATATTCAATTTTGTTAGCATAGCATTACATAGCATTTTGTATTTTATGTAAATGATTTTTATTCAATTGAATGATTGCTGTTATGTATAATTTATTGTAAATTGTAGGGAGCGGGCTGTAAATAATGTTGTAAAAACTTGTGCCCAATCCCAATTGCTAATGTTTTGAGCGAATAAAATATGTTTAATTCAAATCCAAAAGACAAAGACAAAATCAGTACTGGCAACAAACAGAGACTACAATAAACACAGACACACAACTGTATGATCAAATTGAGCTGCACAGACCCAAAAAGAGTACTTCTAAGTAATCGAGTAAGCAAAGTTAGCAGCTAATTAGCTATCCGTCATGTTGCCCATAAACAAAAAGTCACATCAGGTACAATAGTCACAATAGAGTAAATGTGAAACGAATTAGACTCCGGAAAAATTCCTAATTTCATATCGGAAATTAATTTCCAGTCACGATCTATCAGCTTATGGTGACGACCAAAGTACTTTATCAGAGACGACTTCAACTGCGAAACAACATATCTTTGACTGAGAAATTTGGAAGTCAGTCGTTGGACTCTGCAGCGAAAATCATAGTAGTGTTAACAAGCCCGGGAATAACGTATAAGTTGTGAAATATATACGTCAAACGCTGGAGGCAGACGGAATGTTACTCGACAGGAAAGGAAAGTTGACAATTGGAAAGATGAAATCATCTAGCTTGTCATAAAGCTTAGTGTAAAGTTTCCCTCCAAAGCTAATTTCAAGATTAAGTTCAAGATAAGAAGCCAATTTGGGAGTATTTGTGGTATGCTTAGTGTTTAACTCATCTGGATATATCAGATGAAGGTAGCCACCGAAACGAGAATTGTTCAATGACAGAACATTATCTATGTTCGGAAGCTGTAATTGAAAGATTTTGCTAGTTTTTTGCCCTTTTCTTATCAGCCCATCAAGAAAGTCAACTTCATAGGAGTACAAAAAGGTCGGCCAGAAGAGGTGCACAATTCGTAACCAATTGGGATGCCGACCGTCTATTGAAACAGTCGTCCTCCAAAATGGACAAAAATTCGTGGCCTTGTGGCCACAATTTGTTAATTCGTGGGAAAGATTTAATTATTCGTGGGAACGATTTGTATCTCTTGGCCATGAATTGTTAAATCGTGGTAACGATTTGTTTCTCGTGGCCACGATTTGTTAATTCGTGGCCACAGTTTCTTTTTCGTGGCCACGAATTGAATTGTTAAATCGTGAGAACGATTGTTTATTCGTGGCCACAGTTTGTTAAATCGTGGGAACGATTTGTTCATTCGTGGCCACAATTTGTTAAATCGTGGGAACGATTTGTTTCTCGTGGCCACGATTTGTCCAATCGTGGGAACAATTTGTTTCTCATGGCTACCGTCTGTCAAATCGTGGGAACGATTTGTTTATTCGTGGCCACAGTTTGTCAAATCTTTGGGACGATTTGTTTATTCGTGGGAACGATTTGTATCTCGTGGCCACGATTTGTGTTGATTTTTTTTTATGTGGCACCACATAATGTGACCCAAATAATACATATTGCATATTGCCAAATAAGCTTTCATAGGTAGTACATACATGCAATAAAATGCTGTAAATGCAAGCAGAGAACATCACAAGATACCCCACTAACTGACATACCAAAGGAACTAATAACTGACTCTTGATTGGCAATGACCTCCTCTTCTGACAGTGTCGTTACAGTATTTGCGAGATAACCTGCAGATGAATCGATCCCCAACTCTTTACTGGGACAGCTTGCAACATTTTGCATATAAAAATGGTATTATTAGGAGCTTTATCAGCTTACATGTCATGAATGGCGGACAAAGTTTCAGCTACATCAGGTCTTCTTAAAATGGAAGTAGTTTTAATTCGGGTTTGCACCAATGATCTAGAAGCTTTTACACATTAATGCATTAAATCAAACTAATATTTGATACAACGGTGGACTGTAAAAAAACAATGATTAAACAGTTCCGAAAATAAGAATGTGATTTTTCCTGTTGTTAATTCCCATTATCTGAAAGGATAACAGTATGCATCCTTTAATTTACTGGCTTGTACTAGGACGCATCAACACATTTTTTACTTGTACTCCAAAAACATTGTGCATAGACTACTTATGGTATAAACGAAAATGCATTTTCAAATATATTTGCATACCATTTCGATGTGACTATAAGACGTATAAAATTGTTACTTAATATATATTCTAGGTCTTTAAATTGACTTCGGAAACTGTACGTGTTCGCGATTTACATTCATTATGCAAAGTAAACAAGATATTGGCAAGCAGTTTTACTATTTTGAAAATGTCTTTGAATCAATAAAAGGACATTTCTCCGAATGAGCGTGTTACTTTTATTGCATTAGAAGGGGAAACTATAGTTTTTCTTACCTTTTCCGGTCTTTCCGTTCTTGTTTACATTGTGTTGAGACTCTCCGAGCCTAATACGAACTTGTCCGTGTCTCATCAGTAGACAATATTGCGTAGAGGTTGGGCTCCGTGATTATATAATGTGGCCTGCATCATGATAGTGTTTACCTTTCTGGAACACCTCACGATACCTCTTTTTTGTTAGGGGTTCAATTGTCAGTTTAGGTGTTGTATATAGCGCTGTATTATTTCCCCCAGTCTTTTTTTTTATATATATACAGATTGTTCTTGGAGTAGTCTCCACACCAACAATAATTATTGTTTTCAGAGAACCTTCAATCGTTGAACATGGAACCATTTGAGAGCTGATGCTCCTTGTGTTTCCATGTCCTTTGGATTTTAAGTCCATTGCTTTGGTATTCATTTGGAAATTTATCCACTTAATTTTTTTTGCATATATTGTGATCTTGTCCTCTGCACATTTACTCCATACCCTTTCACTTTGTTTATATATGTATACTAATTTCGTCCCTCTTGCAAGTTGGAGTTGGTCCCTACTATTCGCATATACATTTAAGTATCAATCTATATTGTGTTTTTAACATAACATATAAATTATACTTTCATCAATAAATTTCAACAAAAAACATTAATCTTAATTCCAATTTTTATAGATTTTGCAACACTCCTTCAAAAATTTACAAATCCTATTTTGGAAAAAAGTAGAACAGTTGAAGCATTTTGATTTAGGCAAGATAAATTCCTCACTGGTAGGTCTAAACTCGATTTTTACTCACCAGTACTTTCAGTTACGCGTACAGTTTAAAAGATTGTTGGTATATTAACTAAGTAGATTTATAATTTTAGTCCAAGAATATTCTAAAATATTAGCAATCTTATTTCTTCAACTGATACACTCTCTTATTTAATTATGATACCATAGATGTATAAAACATCTATAATAATACAAACGAAGCATTTAGATAGTTGCATATATCTTCTACAATAAAAGCAATTTCTTGCAGCGAATTTTCACGATGCCAATTTTTTTACTTTATGTAAAAATGGTATTCATATAAACTTTGAAAGTGTGGACTTAGCTTTAAACGATAATTAATTACTGATGGGATGACAGAAATGTTTTGCTCCAGCTGAACCATTAAATTTGTCAGAATTTTTTACCAATAAGACTATAAACTATTGTAATTAATTCAAATTAGTGCAAAATGCAAAGTTTGAGACAGTCTCTTTAATCACAGAGCATAAACATCAATATAAAATATCGAGGTATTCCAAGTTTTTATCACTTTCTGAAGTATTCCGAATGGCCCATACTTACAATCATTAAATGTCCAATGTAATATGCGTGAATCACGCGAAAACGGCAAATTATTCGAACAGACCGCATTTTTGTCCCAGAAAACATCCAACTACCACAATATTTTCAAGATTTTTGTTCTCTGCAAAATTATTGTTATCAATTTGTCAATACTTGCATAAAGTAATGGTAGCTTTGCAAAGGTAATTATCTCAATAATTTGCAGATAATTTTTGAAATAAACCAACAAGCCGTTAAGGCTGGGATTTTACAAAAATTTCCCATAGGTAAAACATTAAACTGAAAAGGGGGCCTTTAACCTTAATGTCTCCTGTCCTCGCCAGTACTCATGATATTTTGGCATGTGGGTCTAGCATCATAAAAAACTTGTTACACACTGTAGTGATCTTCATTGGACCTTGACCTTTGACTAAAATATAATGTCAAATAGCTGCCTTTCTTTCTTGCTAGAACTTTATAACGTGTGGCTCAAACACATATATTAACATAATATGTTGTAAAGGTTAAGTTTATATTGCATTTTGGGATCACTTGAACTTGGCGACCACAATACTGGAATACTAGTATTGTTCACAATACTGGAATAAAAATTTTATTCCAGTATTGTTGAAAAATTTGAATTTTGTATATTGTATTTTCAAATAATGTTTTTATGAAGTGTAATATAAATGTATACAAAGTAATTATTTATGACAAAGTTAATGAGTTTCTGTATGTGTATTGTGAATTCCAGGTGTAAGTATGACATGGATTGAAAAAGATTATATTGTTAATTATTATAGAAATATGTATTGAATGATTAACTCGTTGATTGAATGAAACTATGTTTTTATAAGGTTTTATGTCTTTAATTTTATAGGTGATAAGTCATGTTATATTGTCAGAAGATTGTGAACTGAATAAAAACAATAAACACAAGAATTTGTCACTGTTGTCGAGTGTCAAACACTGCTGCAGTCAGAAGAGTAAGAGTAAGACTTTATTCTGTTAAACCTTTGGTGTGCAATGGTATACAGAAGAAAAAGAGACCCTCAGTCACAATAAAATGTGAAACAAGAGGTTTGAACAGTTGCAAGATATATAAGTTCCGAATAAGTGATGGCTTAAAATTACTTTCAAAATAGTTGATCTCAGATCGCAGTCAGAAGAGTTAGCACTGAGTTTTGAACTCTGTAGCCCAGCTTAATGCTTCATCTTTCTCTGCCATTGACCTGCAGTACAGTAGTCTTTTGTTTCTGAAAACATTGTACTTCTTAATGTGTTGCGTGAATAGCTCTGGTGTTACCGGTGTCGTTGGTCGAGCAGCCTCTGGGATGTCTTCTTCATTAAGTTTTTCTTTGGTCCAGTTTTATGATAGTGAACTTGTGTCTGGTTAGAGTTAGCTTAATTCTTTCAAGGACGGGCATGTTGAGTGGAAACGGATTGAAAAGTGTGTTGCTAGCCATAGTAGTTCTCTGTAGTTGAGACCAATAGCACTATACCCGTCTCTGAAATCCCCAAGTATTTAAAGTCTATGAACTTGCAATGCTCACAATTTAATACATTTGTAGTTTTCTTTTACTCAATGCCATATTCATATCAGCTTGGTTACTCAATATACAATAATTGTGCAATATTGGTTGTCATACTAATAGGGTCGTTAATTACATTGTGTTCACAGCATTTAATCAAATTTTGATAAACCACCTTTGATCACATTTTAATTACCTGCTCATTCTAATTAAACTACCAGTTGTCACCTTTGATCACCTTTTTTACTTTAATAATATTCTTTTTATCACAAAACGTACCATACCCTATAAACTTTATATTACTATGGACTTGGCGACCACAATACTGGTACAATACTGGAATACAATACTGGAATAGCCATAGTAGTTCTCTGTAGTTGAGACCAATAGCACTATACCCGTCTCTGAAATCCCCAAGTATTTAAAGTCTATGAACTTGCAATGCTCACAATTTAATACATTTGTAGTTTTCTTTTACTCAATGCCATATTCATATCAGCTTGGTTACTCAATATACAATAATTGTGCAATATTGGTTGTCATACTAATAGGGTCGTTAATTACATTGTGTTCACAGCATTTAATCAAATTTTGATAAACCACCTTTGATCACATTTTAATTACCTGCTCATTCTAATTAAACTACCAGTTGTCACCTTTGATCACCTTTTTTACTTTAATAATCTTCTTTTTATCACAAAACGTACCATACCCTATAAACTTTATATTACTATGGACTTGGCGACCACAATACTGGTACAATACTGGAATACAATACTGGAATAAAATTTTTATTCCAGTATTGTGGACAATACTAGTATTCCAGTATTGTGGTCGCCAAGTTCAAGTGATCCGCATCACTTGAACTTGGCGACCACAATACTGGAATACTAGTATTGTTCACAATACTGGAATAAAAATTTTATTCCAGTATTGTTGAAAAATTTGAATTTTGTATATTAGAAAAAGTTTGCGGAGATTTGCCTAAAATCTTCAAAGCAGTCTAATAGGGAAAGTCATTGTTAGTGGAGAATTGCGGAGAATCTTTCAGATGTCAAATACTTAGGAAAAATTTTGCGCAGAATTGTGGAAAATTCTATGCAGTCTTAAAGTAAGTGAGAACCGAACCGTCAATCCAAAACGAATAATCCAAGGACAAGTTGAGCTGGGAGATGTAAAATCCGTATGCAGGCGCTGTTGGGATGATGCTAAAACGAAAAGGGAAGATGACTATTGGAAAAGTGGATGGAAGTCAAGGAATGGGGCAAATGTGGAAGTGTCTGTAGTATCCTTAATTTCGAGCTCTTTTGGATAGATCAGATGAAGAAAATGACCAAAGCGAGGGCTGTTAGTGACAAAATATCATCAACATAACGGAAGCTAAAATTAAAGGATTGGGCGAGTTTTTTTTATCTTTATTTTGAAGAAGCCCTTCGATGAATTCAGTCTCATAGGAGTGGAGAAACAGAACGGCTAGGAGAGATGCACAGTTTGTGCCCATAGGAATTCCAATAGTCTGATGAAAAACAAATCCTCCAAATTGGACAAATCTGGTTTGATTTTTACTGTGGGTCTTTTTGTGTATTTATTTTTAGCCATTCACCACACATAGAGGAGGGTTTGAATCCAAGAAAACGAGATTAACCCCACCACAATTTTTGCGCCTGTCCCAAGTCAGGAATATATTGGTCATTGGCTTGTCCTTGTCTTCTTAAAAAATTTTAGTTTCTTGATATTTGGGTTATTGGGTGTGGTTTGTTTTCATTGATTTATTCACGTTTTACCTTTTTGGGCCATTTAGGGCTTGCTTTATGGTGTGAGGTTCCTCATTGAGTGGAAGACAGTACGGTGACCCCTAGATGCTTTGTTTTGGGTCGTTTTTATCTGGATATGGGATGTTGTCTCCTTTACATTTACCCCATTTCCTTTCTTTTTCAAATATATTGTCGATCAGAAACATTTTAAGAACTTCTTCCTCCGTATATTTTTCTCCGATTCGGAGTCATTTTTCACAAAGTAGGCTTGTACTCTACCTACAACAATGTACCTATATCTTCGTTCACCGTTCTTACGTGATAAACATCTATAAATAAAACCTTTCAGCCGAGAATTTAGTTGCTCATGAGGAATGGTGGTGTAAAGTGTGGAGAAGTCGAAAGTTTTAATGCTGTTACAGTGTGATAATGATTTAGAGTTTAAAATGTCAAGTAGATCTTTGTAGTTTTTCAAAATCCACATTTCATTTACACCTCTTCTTGAAAAGCAGTTATCACAGTATTTTTGAAGGCCCTCTTTAACTTAAGAGATATTCGTATTTTTTCTACCAATTTAATTAAATCTGAATTTCCTCTGAATAATTTGAAATGTGCATTTCAAATATTTTTGAAATTGTGAAAAATTTGGATGCTAAACAAATATATCAATTAGACCAGATAAAAAAAAATAAATAAGATTCTGAACGTGAACCTGTGTCATTGGAAAGCGATTGCCACATGCGAAAAACCATTGGTATGGCAAAAGAATTTTATCAGTGAATAGCCACATTGAAGATTGTTTTGTTGCCGTCGGACTAAATAATTGGTGATTGTTAGAATTCTGAATGTTAGATCCAAAATAGGAGTAGTAGAAAAATGACAATTCTGCCACACCTACCCTTTTCAAGGGGAAATCTTGCATAGGACCCCATCCCCGACGGCAAGATGCAAACGGACAGCATTCATATTGAGCATAGGGTAAATACAAGAAATATGACTTTCGTACACAATGGATTCGTTGAAGTCTTCCAAGACGACTTTATCAGCGAAGACGCCTTTCAGGGGAAGGTGCAGGACCAAAATCAGAAAGCCCTTAAATAGAAGGACTTGTCCACAGGGTTGATCTATATATCTTGGAAGCGGCAGAAGTGAAAGGAAAATTTAGTAAAAGCAAAATTCTTATTCTGAAATATCACGAAGGGGAGACCACCAAGGTATTGGCCTGCTCAACGCTCAACAAAGAAAAGGGTTATAGACCCTAGCGTAGCGACCCTGCATTGGGTGAAGCCAGCATTGAAATCCAAGGCGGGATAGAGATCGGCATTGAGGGTCACGTCGATATTTTGCAATCGGCAGTTGTCGAAGATGCCGGCATTATGCGTCTGATCGTTCCTCCTATCCGTCTGGAAGGCGACGATGGTCCATCGAGGTTTCTCACGCCCGCTCTTATAGCGGCTGGATGCCAGTGAAATTGCGAGGTCTGGGGCACGGCGATGGAATCGCACTGCTTCATGCGAAATCCGCAATCGATCTTGGCCTTGCTCTGGATGGTCTTATAGAGCTGGAGCTTCTTTTCGTCGGAAAGGAGTGACGTGGGGAACTAACCAGGAGACCTTGCTAAAGACAACTTGGCCACGCCGTTGACGGCGAAAGCTCACAGTACCGCATTGGCATCCGAATTTGCGCACCAGGGAGAGTTCGTGCTTGAATCCATAGAGAGTTCGTGCTTGAATCCATAGAGAGTTCGTGCTTGAATCCATAGACAATTTTATAATTCTCGGCAAAGCCGAAGACGTGCTTGAGGGGAATGGAGAAGGAGAACGATCCCCTACTGGTTGGCTTGGCGATGATATACCCGTGGAGTGCTGCGAATTCAACGTTATCTGCCTCAGCCTCTTCCGTGGAATCCCTGAACCATAGCTGGTTGAGGCTTTGCGATTTAGAGAAGTCGTCGTGGTAGGTCAGCATCCCCAGGATGGTGGTGGCGATGCTGGGTCGTTGAGGTGCTCAATCTGCTGGCCAGAGAGTCGGTAGCTGATGCTACGAAAGAGAGACATGGCACCACCGTTATGGACGAGCGATAGTAGATAAGCGTCAACGTAGGAGGTCCCATCGTTCTTCAGGAATCGTCCCTCGATCAAGAGATAGCTCTCGGCTAGATGGAGGAAGAGATCCTGGGTCTTGATATTGATGCGGATCTATGCACCGGCGTTATTTAGCTGAGCCCCGGCTTGAGGTTCGTATTCGTGAACCTGATACTCCTAGAGACTTTCGTCGAAAGTCAGTCTTTCGGTGATAGTAAGCATATATGCCTTCATATATATTTATTTATAGCGCTGGACGAAGTCGTGGATGGTTGCGTTGCCGTCATCCGAGATGAGATTATTGAGGCGGACCTGCTGCTGTACGTGGGGTCCTCTTGGTCTTGGCAGCGGGTGGTGCTGGGGTCGTCCTTTTGCGAATCACTCGATGAACGACATTGTCTTCGTCGCCCCTTTCTCCAAACCTTTAGGGCTGCATTGGAGGCGGCGCTCAAGGCCTTGCTTTCCAAATTCTTCGCGAGGGAAGAGGTCAATACTTGTCCGGCCAGACTGGCGATGGTATCGACTAGTCCTCGCCCCAAACCCCCCTCCCCCGCGTCTGCATATCTCCGGCGATAACCGTGGTTCACTACTAAAGGCATCGTAAATTTATTAAAAGGAGCTTTCGATGCAGCTGCGTGTATTCCTCTCTGCTGATATGGTTGGATTTCATCATGGCGTCGAGGACTGCCACGATTTCGTTGCGCACCCCGTTATTCCCAGCCTGGTAGGCGGTGATGCAAATATCCAGCAACTGGTCGACACACTTGGGAAGAAAGACGATCCTCAGCCCACTCCCTTACTTATCTTGCTTATAGAGGTACGAGACGATCTCCTTCCATTTCTTGCTTTTGCTAGCCTTACGGGTCTGCGAGAGTGTAGAATTGCCTTGGTACATGGCACTTAATGCTGGTAGGAAATCGCCATTAGTATTCAGGTCGTCAACCACGAAATGTTCGGGATGTTTTATGACCATGAGCTCCCATAGGCCGGAGGTACATCTATAGCGCTAGCCGTCGACGCAGATATCGTCACCGTCGAAAGTGACGGACAGACTCCAGATCATGATGGCACCGTCTTCCACTCGCAATCCAAAGGTATGACCGGCTTTGGGAGTCATACTGAGCTGAAGATAGTGGATTGCTCACGGACCGAGGTTAGTAGTCAGTGCTTGCTCGATGGGTAGTCGTCGTCCTCCAGGGCAGAAAAAAGTGCAGGCACGGGGGCGTTTAGGGCGAGTTGGAGATCATCGATCTTTTTGGTGATCTGGGAAGCGGTCTTCCTTTTTGTCTCGACCAAGGGCTTGAATATCTTGGAAAGGTCGCCACTGGGTCAGATCTTATCCAGACGAGGCTGCATATCGTTAACCTGGATACTACGCTTGGTCTCCTGCAGGTCCCTAGCAAGCGCCTCACGCTGCTTAGAATCGGTGATTTTGATGAACGTCATTTTATTTATAGCATCTCGAACGCCCCTAAGCGTTGGAACGATAGCGTAGGAAATAGCTTCGAATGCCTCTAGCATTTATCGCCTGGCGATATGGATGGGTAGATGCACTGATTGCCGCGAACGGTCTTGATGCAGCACTGGGGTCCGGGTGGCGGCCGAGGTTTCCGACGGAAGTGGGAATTATATGGCCTTCACTCGAAATCCTGATCATCGATGCGTTGAGCGTACCTTTCGGCACCGCATTTACTGCATATATATCCTGGATCCATGCCGTAGGTAAGTACTCGCTTCCACTGGTGCTCACATTCAGGGGTTGCTCCTCGAGATTTGGAAACATTCTCGAATTCCCGATCCAGGGCCCGTTAATTTTCAGGAAAAATTTCTGCAAATGGTTCGTTCTTTATCTTGTACTCGATAGAACTCATCCAGATTGCATCGATTCTTTCAAGCCGTCTTGGGGCTCGTGAGATTGATGGTCATAAATCCGTGAGGCTTGGCCCGAGAGCGGTTCCATAGGGTATCGAACTGAGCCAGGGTGAGATCGCTACAATGGTCCCGGTGGATATGATCGCAATTCTTTGCATCCTGCTTAAAGAGTAAGATGAAGTTGGCATTCTCCTGGATCGATTGCCTTGGGAGCTTGAAGTAATTTTGGCAGAGTTAGAAGCAATCCACGTGATTATGACGACCGCGCACGCAGTAATCTTCGCACTTGCTCTGCTTGCTCAGCATCAAGTCGTCGAAGACCATGAGATTCTTGCGAAAGGGTTGGAGGTCGAGGTCGCGAGGGTCGGGCACGTCGCTTACCTGCTGGAAGAAGGGCTCGATAACACTTGGTTTGGGCGGTGGCTTCATTACGTCATCCACGTTAATCAAGGAATGCGGAAAATGCCCACGATGTAAAGAAAGTCGTGAATATCGTCTTTCTTAAATCCTTTTCCCAGCGTCCCCCTCAGCAGCTGGTAAATGGGCTGCTGGAGCGATTTTCCGAAAACGTAGAGTTATATTTATTAATTTATAAATATTAATAAATATAATATTAATTATTAGATTTATTCGATCGTAGTCGAGCCATCAGTCGCACAGGAGGAGGTTATTTAGAAGCGTCGTCTTGCCGCAGTCCGATTTCCCGATGACCAGACTTCGGATGGATCGCTGCGGGAGCAAAAAGTGGTTATGCCTACTCGCGGTAGGCTCATCGTACGTAAGTTCTTCAACGTCCATTTATCTATATAAAATGGCAATGTGTACTGCTTGAAATGCAAAAGTAAGACGGCGACGAAAGGCTTGGACGAGGAAGTGACCAGAAATGGGCATCGGCGGAGGATTAGGACCTGTTCCGTTTGCGGCTCCAAGAACACCCAATTTATCGCTGCGTCAGGCGCTGGGCTCTAGAATAAGATGCTCAATCGCATGCCTTTTGAAATGTAACCATAATCCTTCCTTACTATTATCCTTGCCCTTACTTTTTATATAACCCTATAGCCCTTTCACTTGATTTCAACCAAAATTCTTTTCATGCCTATTATCCTAACTATGCCCTTACTTTTTATATAACCCTATAGCCCTTTCACTTGATTTCAACCAAAATTCTTTTCATGCCTATTATCCTAACTATACCCCTGACTATAACTCTAACCCTTTCCATGACTATAACTCTAACCCTTTCCATCACTATAATCCTAACCCTTTCCCAAAATATAACCCTGACACTTTCCCCGACTATAACCCTATCCATTTCCCCAAATATTACCCTAACCCTTTCCCTGACTATAACTCTAGCCCTTTTCCCTAAATATAACTCTAACCCTTTCCCTGGCTTATCAACCCTAACCATTTCCCTAAATATAACCCTTACCTTTTCCTGACTATAACTCTAACCCTATCCCTGACTATAACTCTAACCATTTCCCTAAATATAACCCTTACCCTTTCACTGATTGTAACCCTAACCATTTCCTTAAATATAACTGTAACCGTTTCCATGACTATAACTCTAACCCTTTCCATGAATATAATGCTAACCATTTCCCTAAATATAACTCTAACCCTTTCCCTGACTTTTTAACCCTAACCATTTCCCTAAATATGACCCTCACCCTTTCCCTGACTATAACCCTAACCCTTTTTCTGACTATTACCCTAACCATTACTCTGAATATAACCCTAACCATTTCCCTAAATATAACCCTAACCCTTTCTCTTGACTATAACCATGATAACCCTAACTATTTCCCTGGCTATAACCATTAACTTTCCGTTAATAATTATCCCAAACTCCTTCCCTGAACATAACCTCACCCTTTTCGTTAATATAAGCCCTTCCCTCACTATAACCCTAACCCCTATTCTGACTACTACCCTTACCCTTTTCCTAAATATAAACCTTTACACCTTTCAAATTCTAATATTTTCCTTGAATATAACCATAGCCCTTTCCCTGAATTTAATCAAATCCATTCTGTTAAATTACCCTGCCTTTTTTCTTCTATTTAGGCATTCTTTATCATAAGTATTAGACTGTTTGGGATATTCTCCGTAATTCTCTGCTGACTTTTTCCTGAGTATGAGACTGCTTGGTGGATTTTACTCAATTCTCCAATTGATTTTTTTCCTACTGAGTATTAGATTGCTTGTTAGATTCTCCACAATTCCCCACTGAATTTTTCCTAGATATTAGTCTGCTTGGTAGATATGACACAATTCCAGAAATCCTTAAATACGTTAAACGTATTAATTTTGGCGGTTGCTCTCCGCAATTCTCCAATGACTTTTTCCTACGTATTATACAGCCTTAAAGGATCTTACTGACCCTATTCATAAGTATTGGACTATATTCTCCGCCTTTTCTTAAGTATTAAATAACTTATAGATTCTCCGCAATTCTTCGCCGGACTTTTCCCTAAGCATAAGACTGCTTGGGAGATTCTCAGCAATTCTCTGGGACTTTTCTTACTAATAGACTGCTTAGAAGATTCTCCGTAATTCTCGGATGCCCTTTACCCACGTATAAGACACTGTTTTGGGGATTCTCAGCAATTCACCGCAAACTTTTTTGAAAGTATTTGAACACTAAGAGAGGCACCCTAAGAGATTCTCTGCTGACACTTTCGTATGTATTATACTGCCTTGAAGATTTTCCACATTTCTCTGCCAACTTTCTTCTGGTATATACTGCTTGAAAGATTCTCTGCAATTCTCAAACGACTATTCTCTAAGTATCAGAAAACCGAAAGATTCTCCGCAGTTTTTCATTGACCTTTTCTAAGTATAAGATTGCTTTGGAGATTCACAACTCTCCTCTTACTCTTTTCAGTAGATAGGTAGAATGCATAGGAGATTTTTATGTTAGTATTTTTCATGATCTCTTACATGAAGTATGAACCTCATCTCGGCCCGGATAGAATGTATCTCGTCAAAATACTAGACCTGTCTTTCGAAATACTTAATTTCTGGCCAAAAACCCTAATTTTCGAGATCGAAATTCGTTTGAAATTTGGGATTTTAATTACCGATCGTTATATCGCTAAAAGTCTCGGTCGTTGCTAAAGAGCAATATGAAGCTCTTGCCCTGAAAAACTCAATAGCTGATTTTAAGTCAGGAGTCATCCATGCACTAATATGATTTTGGGGATTTGATGTCATAAAACCTAATATCTCAATCATTGAGAAAATCTAATTTGTTAAAATTCCGTTTAATTTTTTACTGCATTTAGAATATCATAATTGCAATTTAAAGCCGAACGTTGGATGTCAGTTAAAAAGATGTGTTTTAACAGTGATTTAGATGTTGGAATACACGTTCCTACTAATCGATTCATTCTTCTTACTAGGCCCAAGCTCTCAGTGGGATGAAACTGAGAAATTTAACTGGCTTACACAATGAAATTCTACAAGAAACTTAATCTTATGGTTTTGACACTATATTTCATCTCTTGTCGTGAATGGTTAAAATAAGGAAACATCTCGACGAAATTACAGGGTCGAAAAACATACAATGCCAATCGAAATTAAGGGTTTTAAGCAAGTAACTAGTTTTCATGCAGCCGGAATTATGGTTTTTCAACGAATGCAAGCTACAATATATCTCTTAGTTGGGGTAGGGGCTTTCAAGAGACTATTCATCCCGATCATAATTGAGATAGGGGGTATTTGAGCGAGGAGACTAGAAAATCGAATGAGAACACGGTACCTAGACGTAATGTCAGAATTCCTGATTTTATACGACTTTGGCATGCCATAGTTTAACAACCTGTTATAACGAATTCTCGAATTTGTTATATCGAATTCTAGAATTTGTTATAACGAATTCTAGAATTTGTTATAACAAACTTAATTTGTTATAACAAATTCTAAAATCTGTTGTAACGAATTGAACAATTTGTTATAACGAATTAAATTCGTTATAATGAATTCAACAATTTGTTATAACGAATTAAATTCGTTATAACAAATTCTTAAATTTGTTAAAACGAATTCTTGAATTTGGTATAACGAATTAAATTCGTAATAACAAATTCAAAAATCTGTTATAACAAATTCAAAAATCTGTTATAGCGAATTCAAAAATTTGTTATAACGAATTAAATTCGTTATAACAAATTCCAGAATTCGTTATAACGAATTCAAAAAAAATTTTGATAGGTCCTATATGGGCTTCCGTACAGCGCTATCTTTGATAACATGGGAATCACTTTCTTAATGTTTTATGGATTCAGTCAGATACCATTCCCCCAAATGAAATAGAAACTGACTAAAAGGAAAAGAAAAAGTATAGTTATACAACATCATAAATTTAAGTGACGAAGTTTCAACTTGAAGTATACAGACATAAAAGGCAATCGTCTTAAATAACTCTGCAAAATTAAGATCGGAGATCAAGGGATTTTTCACTCGGTTCTACATTTGAAAAATAGATAATGCCAGTCATATATAACTACTGAAAGAGAAAATTGTGATTTCACATGAGAAAAAAGAACTATACAGATCATGGGATCAACACTTTCAATAAGTCTATGAAGTTTAAAGTGAATTGATCAATAGTTTATTTATAGTTTTTTAAGTTATTGCACGCAAACGCAAGTAAAACGGGCGGATCGATGGACGGAAGTTATCCAAAGAATTTATCTTGTGGTGTTGGTTTGTTATATTTTAACGTTAATACATACATGTATGTTGTTTTAAATTATATTTTAGTGTATTTGTCCCTTTTTGGTGTGTGGCGATCATCATAGTGTTATAAGTTGAAAATATGATTAGAATTTGAATCTGATTCTGAAAGGAATCCATCTAAAGGCAATTGCATTACTGCTTTGTCAAAATTGGCAGAGCGGTGTATAACCTTTTTTTTAATGTTGTATCTCCTGCGGCACATGGACAACGGATGTTTTAAGTTGTTAATCAAAGCTCAGACAGCATGTTAGGTCAGGTAATGTAGAAAAATGAACAAGGTTTTTTGCATTATAAGCATTTTTGAAATCGTGGATTTCCTATGTTTGAGTTCTAGTGCTGCTGATGAAGAATAATTTTCCGAAATGGCCATACAGCTCATCAAAATTAATTGCAGTTGGAAGTAACATATGTGTTATGGTCTCATGTTCATATCCTTTCGTAAAATAAATAAGTAATCAAGTTGTGATGGAAAATCAGCATGGGGGAAACTGGCAATACGTATGAGTATTGCCAGTTTTCCGCAGGGGAAAACTGACAATGCCCTAATTTTCCCCGGGGGAAAATTAGATCATTCTCATTTTCCCGCGGGGGAAATCTAGCATGGGGAAAAAATGACAATATAACACCGGTACCAGTCCCGCTATCCCAAGTTCCTATCGTTGTTTACGTTTGTCTTTTGTTTTTCAGTGTGTAGTTCCGGATCCTGGCAGATTGTGGAATGTGATTGTAATTTCAGCCATTGTAGTTGTTTCCTGTTATCCACTATTTTACATAATTTTACTCAAAATGGCAATATGTCATCGCGTTCGCTTCCTATTTTAATTTTGAAAAAAAGTCTTCTTTCAGGTCCAACAAAACTGGAGGGCACAACTTCTCTTCTCTCAAAAACAATTTACCCCCTCCATACACACATGTACCCTATTGAATATGCTAAATATAAGAGTCAGTGTTGTAGAAGGCCCGACTGGGCCATTGTCTAGACTTGTTCAGGCTTTCTCAAATCTGATATCTTTTGAAAAAATGGTTTTGTATTCTTTTAATTACATGAAGTAATGGATGTATTAATGTGGTCGCCGTCTAAAAGGGTCTGGAAATGCCGGTCAATCATCACTGAATAAGCGGCCCCTAGTCTCCTTTTATTTCAGAATTCTATTTTCATCGACAAAGTCACAGACCTGATAAATTGACAATATAAACTGATCTCGCCAGAGTTAGGCCTAAAAATGCCTGTGTTTCCGGTAACATACTCTTCAAAATTAGGGTCGGTAGGTAGGCATTTTTAAAATTTTTCCAAAACTTTTTACATAGACATATAGAGAGTAACTTCTGGACTTTAACAGTGCTTCTTTAAAAATTGCAAAAAAAAAACCTTAGGTAGGCACTTTTAGCCCTAAAAATCTAGGGTCGGTAGGGTTACCGGAAACACAGATCTTTTTTGTCCTGCCGTAGCCTGTTTCACTATTTGCACCTGTGACCAAGCAAAGAAATGCAAGGGCTAAATCGTTCATGCCCTCCCGTGGTGCTATTTATCCGCACCATTAACTGACTGATGGTTATTACAGAAAAATTGTGTTTCCATGGTAACATTCTGTCTCCTGATCGTGGCAAGTAGATTGACCAGAAAATTAGCTCAATGGGATACCTTTGATCTAGATGAGCGGCCATTTCTTGGCTTGGTACAATACACGTCACATAGCAGGGTGTATTCTTATGTTTGTCTGTATGCCTTCCTAACTCGACAACCCCAAAGCACCCCCCTCCTCCTTCTCCCCTAACAACAATCCCCACCTTTGGAGGCTGCATCTGTTTCTTAAGTTTAGCTGTAAATCACTGTTAATGTTCTGTGTATTTTTGTATAACTTTTGTTTTTCATTTCAATTCATAAAATCAAGACGCAAAAACGAAAGTTGTTTGACCTGACCGGGATTAGATCTTAGAACGTCCAGCGGCCTAACCTCCCGGCTACCAAGAGCATCACTAATTACTGTGTTAAAATATAGGTGTATCCCGGGAAGAAATATGAAACGCAAGCGAAAGCTTCTCGAATTTTTATATCATTGCAAAAACTGGTAAAGTCTTATTCATTTATTTGGTATATTTTTTTTCTATTGGATTTCGTTAAATTGTGCAAGTTAAACCGTGCGTTTTTCTGCAAAATTTCGTGAAGTGTTGAATCGGCCGTAACCACATTTTTGTATGCAAATGGGACGCGGTGCTTTAGTAACTTTCCGCCGATTATTGTCCGTCAAGGATCAAAATTTCGTGATATTGTCACGTTCAGTAAAAAAAGACTTTTATTCTAGATATGTCAAATTACGCATCCGATCGTTCGCGAGAAGGGACAGATTTCAAGTCGTGACAACCTTTGAGACCTGGGTTTGCTTAGGAACTAAATTCGACAACACTGAACAAGTTCCGCTGGCTTATTTGCATAAACAAAAATCGGAGAAAAAATCCTTTTCCTTCACTGAAAATGCCATTTCGCGGGAATTTTAAATGTACGTTGTCATTTTTGTAACAAATATTCATTTATATACAATATAGATATACTCTGTCTTTTTCCGGCTTTCTATATACCAAGCCAAGAAATGCAAGGGCTAAATCGTTCATGCCCTCCCGTGGTGCTATTTATCCGCACTATTAACTGATTGATGGTTATTACAGAAAAATTGTGTTTCCATGTTAACATTCTAACCAGCACATTAGCTCGGATACCTTTGATCTAGATGAGCGGCCATTTCGGGATTCCTTCCGCAAAAAAAAAAAAAAAAAAAAAAAAAAAAAAAATCATCTGGTTTTTCTTCATCAGCTAGGATGTATTCCCTCGGGAAATCGGCGTGGAAAGCCTCTTTTAAAGCAGGCCTAACTGAGTTTCCTGGCCAATGCAGTGAGACAACTTATATAGTGTAGATAAAACTTGTGAGTTTTGTTGCCAGAACCATTCATTGTAAATGTGTTTGTCCAAATAAATAAAGTCAACGGAATGGAAACGTAAATTAACCGTTAATTTACGCTTTAATTTACGTATAAAACTTCACGAAAAATCCGTAGATCCCGTATTTATTATTTAACAGGTCATTGTTCGAATCAACCCTGACCACAGATTAAGACTGGTTCCCTTAACAGTACTTAGATTACTTCCTACATTATTTCACTGGTATCAGTGCATTCGACATGATGACAACAAGGCGGCTTCTGTCTACATTTAAACAATGTTCCTCTTCATATCTGAAAAGAAACACAATGCATACTTCACCAATTTTAAACACGTCAGTAGCTGTGGTAAGTATGAAAGTAAATGTTTATGCAAAGCAGGAAGAGAAATAGATTTTAATCCGAGTATTGTAAATTGGTGATACGGATTGGATGTAGGTATTAAACACACGACGGAGTTGAAGATAAAAAAATCCGAATCAATGATTTTCAGGTATCTGTAAATAAAAAAGCACATTGAATTAATAGACCAACAGAGATTACTCTGTTCCATCTTAACAAACTTTTGATAATTATAAAAAAAAACTGTCATTGACATACCATAATTACGTACGATATGTTTTATGTCCTTACATTTGGAATTGTACAATGGGGGTGTTCAAAAATCAAAGTAATCATAAAGTTTTTCAAACATGTAATCAGGAATTTTACAAATTCGTATCTTATTTCAGATTGTGGAAAATAAATGATAACAGTGTTAACAGCAGGAATCGAATAATCGGTCAAAAATACGCATTAAATAATCATGAGCACAAGAAACCACCCATGCAGGACCTCCTTTTAATGTGTATTCCATGCCCTTTAAATGGGTATTATTTAACCTTATTCTGTACAAAATTTATGAAATTGTTATAACGTTACATGCTATAAGTTTCATTTTCAAATTTTGTAAATTCAATAAGCTATGAACAAATTAAAATTGATGAAAGAATGAATATTTAAAATTATTAATTATCTGATTTGTAAGATAATGTCAATAATGGAACATTGTGCAAACAAATTGTCTAGGTACTAACATAATGTGACACGTTTGCCCCCTTCTAACGACAAGAACTCTCCCCTTGAGTCCGCCAATGGAAAAAAAGAAATGTGAAACGAAGTTAAGAAAAGAGATGACACAGATGCATTCTTTTTTCAGGTTCTATCGGGGTGTGGAGTCTACGATGGGTCGGAAGTGCACGAAGCATCAGCGTAAGGATTTACATGTACTAGTATATAGTATAGAATTGTTTCAAATATTGGCTTTAGGCCTGCTGATGTCCGTATTCCAGCACTGAGCAGTGGGTTATCAGTATTTTAAGCACGTTGTCCGTACAATGGTAGATCCAGCTTCCAACAAAAAGGTGGGTTCCAATGAGACTCAAGAACCGGGGGTTCTAGCCCATTTTTCACCGATTTTTTTTTATAGTTATGCATAGACTTTATGAAAAAGAAAGGAAATGGAGTAAATGTCAAGGAGACAACATCCAACGTTACACGTTTAAATATTTTCAAGAAAAAAGGGAGAGTAGCCAATGCCGTTATACATAATCTTCAATTTAAAGAGAACCCCAAGGCTTCCCTAACTTTTCATTCCTCTGTTTATGAACAAAATTATAAATAAATATTACTTTATTTTCACAAATAAACCCTAACGGGTTAAAGTAAAATATAAACTATACAATGATAAGCAGTCTGTAAAGCTGAGGTCAGAGGACTTACATGACTTAGGTTGATTAACTTGTTGCTATGTTTAAATGTTTGTTTAATAGACTTGTTGTTTATTGTTTGTATTATGTAACAAACATTTCATGTAAAATGACAATGAAGAATTTGAATTTGAATTTATAAATCATTCTATGTGCTGTTTTCCGTTCTGATAGACTTGGTATTATCAACTTTGAGATGATTTAGCACTGATTAAAATAATAAGCGAAAATCATGGTATAACATATTCTAGTAAATAGCTTCTTTCGTCTGTACAGTTATGTTATTGTGAATCTTCAGTGAGCATTTACACTTGAAAAATGGTCTATGACACCTATGATATACTAGCCTAGCACTGGTGTTGTCTGATCTTTAGTATGTGTATTTTAGGATCACGTTATTGGTCCGGCATTTATTAGTCCGACTATCGTTTGTCCAAATCTCATGTTCGAAAAGACTTCAGTCCGAGGGTCCACACTTATAAGAGTATTTAGTATTCAATCAGAAGCTGATAACCACCCTAGCATAATACAAACCCGACACGCCATGAATCCGGAGTACCTGCCATATAGTACCCGGTTCCAGTATACAGAATTACATTAAACATATTTTATTCGCAAAAAAAAATTTGCAAAAGGGATTGGACAAAAGTTATAAAACATTATGAAAGTCCTCTCCCGATACATATAAATATAAACAGAAATATTAATGGCGACAAAGATTAAATATACATTTCAATATGTAAAAAAAAACTAAGTCACAGTAATTTGAAAACAAATGCAAATAAAACTATTTGAGTTAAAGAGTGTACATATTGAGAAAATCTCGTACAGAAATCTCTCGCTTACGGAATACGCCAAACTGCATCACAAACGAGAGAATAAAAAACGATACAGAGGTTAGCAATTATTAACAAGTTTAAGGTAGATCGACACTAATACACAGCGCATTCGATTGGCGCATTTGCGAAACACAAGTCGGATGCGGAATTGACTTGATTTTCAAGCCAGAATATTCCTTTATTGGCCTCTTCATTGTGACGTCATAGTAGATTGGCATACACTTTCCTGCGAATTAGCCCCCTTTCCCGTAAATATTATTTATTTCATATCTCTCTCAATCAAACGGTGACATATTGATTTTTTTGCTCATCATTTAGCTAAATTGTATATCAAAATAGAAATATCTGTCTGATATTTATTTCATATGAAAGCTTAATAATAAGCAAGTTCTCACAGTTCCCTACATATTCTTTGTAAATATTGCTGAAAAATACTGAATTTGGCATGATTTTCAAAGTCTGATATCAGGAAAAGATAACCGGTGACATCGTTTTAATTTTATTCTTGGAACATATGAGTTAAGACCTACAAATATCTTAAAATAAAAAAAAATCTGTCTGATATTTTTATAAGGCTCGAACTACCTTTGAACTTGTAACAAGTCTTGAATTCCCCTCTTAGGGTACCCCCCCCCCACACACACACACACAAAAAAGAAAGAAAAAAAAAAAGAACCAAACACAAAAAAAGCACACAATCTTAAATGTCAAAAGTATACTACAAAACACATCCAGTCTATCCTTAGGTCACAAAAAATGATAACAGGACATCTGATGCATAGAAATACCTTTATTGAAGATGGATGCCCAATAGACAAAATTTGCGCTACTTGTTGCATCATTGTTACCGTCCTGCTATCCACAACACCTTCTAGAAGGTTCTAACCAAACATTCAGGATAGCCTGTTTACTTAATTCTTGTTGTGCTTTTTGATATTAACGATATTAGAGGTTTGTCGAGTCGACAAACTCGCATGGAGTGCAGTTCACACGCGTTCTTAAAGAAAAACGATATGTATTATGTAATTACCGTTTCTGTTGCAAGTACATTTTGTTTTGATAAACTGTTTGAATTTGCATATATATGCTTCAAAGATTTGTAGGATTTTGGTACACTTGAGCCGGAATGGTGCAGAAGTTTCCATGTTTGCTCCGGACATTGAACAGATGCATGCTATAAATCACACGAAAGGAGAGCCGATGTCTACCAACAGGTTTGTTTTTAAGAATGGAGATAATATTGACAAGTAAGCTCAGCAACTTCGGTGTGTACTTGTTTACATAGAACCCCATAGGGCCTCAAATATTTGACTCCCATTTTAACGTCATTACCTTGTATTTGCTTTTTCCATGGCATCTGAGACTGGTCTTTCTTTTCTGAGAAATTGAATCTTCACATTCATCTTGTATCTATTTTCAATCCTTATTAAAATTCAAATTTATTCCGAATCTCCCTGCATTGTGTTTTATTCATAATCTTATTTGTAATATCTGTTTCGTTAAATTATTATCTGTAATACACAGTTATTGACTGTTACTAGGTCAACAGCGTTTTGTCAGACCAAGCAGGTCGAGACAACATTTTAAATTTGAGTTCAAGAAACCAGTATAACTGTTAAGTTAGTACGCGTTCGGTTTTGGTGCAATTTGTCTAGAGGCATGCCCTTTTAAAATTTAGAGAATATGCAATTTTTGGGATTTTGAACATGAAAATACGATTGAAATATCATAAACCTGTATACCAAGGCTTGTCTTTATTTTTGAAATAGGAATGTACTAGTGGAGTCAGCTCGCATTGCAAGAGGCAAAGTCCAAGCACTGTCAAATCTGGACGCCGGCAAATTCGATGCTGTAATTTTCCCAGGAGGATTCGGAGCTGCTAAAAATCTGTAAGATAATTATTCAAAAGGATGCAAATGAGTTAATTTATCTTTACTTTCTTGTCAAGTGGTGAAAATGTATTTTTACTAAACGAAGAAGACTTGCTTCATGGTTATTTCAAACTGAAGAACAACTTTGTTCCTTTAAACAATGAATTTTGAAGTATTGGCGGTAGATTTATTGCACATCCTGTCATTTTAGCGAAATCACATTTTTTTTTTCTTTTTAACTTAGTTGCTTGCTGAACAAAGTAATAATCTCACATGAATTGCACATGTCATTGTATTAATATTTGATTGTTTTAATGACAGGTCAGACTTTGCAGTCAAAGGTGCCGACATGACAGTGAATACAGAAGTTGAGAGAGTATTGAAACAGTTCCACGGCAGCCAAAAGCCAATCGGGTAAATGTATATTTTGCATAATTATCTTATTTTTATCCAATAAAGTTCTGTGTTATACTATAGGAATTCATCTAATCAGCCTTTTCAAGGCATGTTATAAACTAATTCAATATTTCTAAGAGTCTTTTGCAAAGTTTTCAATCAAGCTTCACAGAATGACACTAGTAGAAGATCTAAGAATTAAATAATTCTACTTTTGGAAAATTTCCTGAAAATCTCAAAGACTTCCAAGTTAATATCTTTGAGAATTCTACTTAGCAACATTACATACTTTTCAGTGATCGTAGTTTTTTTAGCTCACCTGACCCGAAGGGTCAGTGTGAGCTATTGCCATCACTGGGCGTCCGTCATCCGTCCGGTAAACTTTTCACATATTCATCTTCTCCTCTGAAACCACTGAAGCAAATTTAACCAAACTTTACAGAAATGATGTATGGAAGGTCCTTTACAAAGATTGCTAATTTCGTTCCAATCCGATAAAAAACATGGCCGCCAGCGCGGAACTTAGGTTTAACATTGGACCCCCATGGGAAAAATCACATTTTCATCTTCTGCTCTGAAAAGACTGAGGCAAATTGAACCAAACTTTACAGGAATGATGTACTAAAGGTCCTTAACAAAGATGCCTTATTTCGTATTGATCCGACGAAAAACATGGCGGCCAGCACGGAACATGGTTTAACATAGGACCCTATGGGAAAATCACATTTTCATCTACTCCTCTGAAACCACTAAGCAAATTCAACCAAACTTTACAGGAATGATGTATGGAATGTCCTTTACACAGATTGCTCATTTCCTTCCAATCCGATAAAAAACATGGCAGCCAGTGCAGAACTTAGGTTTAACATTGGACCCTATGGGAAAAATCACGTTTTCATCTTCTGCTTTGAAAGGCTAAAGCCAATTGAACTAAACTTTACAGGAGTGGTGAACTTAAGGTCCTTAACAAAGATGGCTCATTTCGTTCCGATCCGAAGAAAAACATGGCCGCCAGCACGGAACATGGTTTCACATAGGACCCTCTGGAATAATCACATTTTCATCTACTCATCTGAAACCACTGAAGCAAATTCAACCAAACTTTACAGGAATAATGTATGGTAGGTCCTTTTCAAAGGTTGCTCTTTTTGTTTCAATCGATAAAAAACATGGCCGCCAACGTGGAACTTAGGTTTAACATTGGACCCATGGGAAAAATCATATTTTCATCTTCTGCTCTGAAACGGCCGAAGCCAATTGAGCCAAATTTTACAGGAATGATGACCTAAAGGTCCTTCACAAAGATTGCTCATTTCATTATGATCCAACGAAAAACATGGCGACCAGCAGGGAACATGGTTTAACATAGGACAAAATCACATTTTCATCTTCTTCTCTGAAATAACTGAAGTAAATTTAGCCAAACTTTACAGGAATGATGAATGGAAGGTCCTTGACAACGATTGCTCATTTCGTTCTGATCCAATAAATAACATGACCGCCAGTGTGGAACTTAGGTTTAACATTGGACCCTAGGGGAAAAATCACATTTTCATCTTTTCCTTTGAAACTGCAGAAGCAAATTCAACCAAACTTTACAGGAAGGATGAATAGAAGGTCCTTAACAAAGATTGCTCATTTCGTTACAATCCGTAAGAAAACATGGCTGCCAGCACGGAACATAGTTTATCATTTGACCCTATGAGAAAAACACATTTTCATCTACTCTTCTAAACCACTGAAGCAAATTCAACCTAACTTTACAGGAATGATGACTGAAGGTACTTTACAAAAATTGCACATTTCATTTCAATCCAACAAAAAAAAACATTGCCTCAAGTACAGAACATAGTTTAACATTGGAGCTCAGTATGAGAAAACCATCCTTTCATCATCTTCAAGCAAATTATACTAAATGTAAAAATTACTCATTTCAATAGGATCAGACAAAACACACGGGTGCTCATTGAGAACATACCTAAACACCCTACCACATTGGTAAAGAACATGATCATTTTGGTCATGCATGGCATAGAAGCGTTTTGTCAGGTGAGCGATACAGGGTCAGTCTCTGAGACTCTAGTTCAAATATATTTTGATTTCAGAAATATGTATTACCAAAATTACAATAGAAACCCTTGGCCAAATTGTTTTGAATGGTTGTCTCATATTGGTTGTAATGGATATTGGAGTTTTCGGTTTCCATGGACACCAAACAAAAAAACTAAAATTTTAGAAGAAAGTATTCTGCTTCATATTCATTTACGATTTCATCAAAATGTATTAACTAGATTATAAGGGGAACCCCTGTTTTTTTTTTAGTTAGAGGGATTCAAAATGTTTGATTTCTGCAATATATATTACTTAAATTACAAGGGGAACACCTGACCAATTTTTAGCTCACCTGGCCAAAGGCCATGTGGGCCTTTGCCATCACTTTGCGTCCGTCGTCCGTCCGTCCCTTAACTTTTATTCAAAGATCTTCTCCTCTTAAACTACTGGGCCAATACTAACCAAACTTAGCCTGAATCATCACCAGGGTATGCTCTTTCAAGTTTGTGATTTTTATGTCCGTAGACGAAACAACACGGCCGCTGTTACTAAAAATAGAACATAGGGGTAAATTGCTGTTTTTTGCAAATTAGTCGAAAACCATTACAGATATCAAAGTTCTGACACGAGTAAAAATGATCAGCATGATGAGATCTACCTGCCCTGCAATTTTGGAGAATATCCGTTTACCCGTCTTGGAGTTATTGCCCCTTTTCCGTAAAATTTTCATTTTTTAGTTACTTCTGGTCTTATATATTGAAATTGATAGAAGAAAGAAGTGAAGTTTGTATAAGAAAATTGGTCAGCATAGTAAGATCTACATGTCCTGCAATTTTGACAACCCACATATAAGTTATTGCCGCTTTTTCTTCGAATTTTTACAATTTTTGAACGTTTTTACTTTTATTTCAAAAACTGTTTGAGATAAAGGTTAAATGTGAATTGCAAAAGTGTTGAGGTTTTCCAGAACTACAATTTCTACATATGTCCAGCAGGTTCGCATCTCATCCAAGATGGCCACCAGCTGGGAAGATAGTTTAACATAGGACCCTATTGGAAATGCATTCAAAGATCTTCTCCTCTGAAACCACTGAGCCAATGGGGACACACATAATAATCCTTGGGTGGTCCCCTTTAAATGTTGTGATTTTTGCGTTTGTACCTCATCCAAGATGGCTGCCAACCTGGAGCACAGTTTAACATAGGGACCCTATAGGAAATGCATTCAAATGTCTTCTCCTCTGAACCCACTGAGCCAATTGGAACCAAACTTGGTTACAATAGTCTTTAGATGTTTTCCTTCAAAGTTTGTGATTTTTATGTTCATACCTCATTCAATATGGCCACCAGCAGGGAACATAGTTTAACATAAGGACCCTTTGGGAAATTCATCCAAAGATCTTCTCCTCTGAAACTACCAAGCCGAATTGAACCAAACTTGGACACAATAGTCCTTGGATGGTCCCCTTTAAAGTTTGTGATTTTTACGTTCTGACCTCATCCAATATGGCCGCCACCGTGGAACATAGTTTAACACAGGGACTCTATGGGAAATGCATTCAAATGTCTTCTCCTCTGAACCTACTGAGCCAATTGGAACCAAACTTGGTTACAGTTGTGTTTAGGTGATCCCTTCCAAAGTTTGTACCTCATCCAAGAATGAAAATGTAACATCTGCTGAACTGATTTATTGTATAAATGGGTGGTCTATAGGTGACAATGAATAAAACTAGTGACCAGGTAAGCGATACAGGCTCATGTGAGCCTCTAGTAATTTAGAGTGATGATCTGAAATACGTTGAAATGGATAGTAGAGCTTGCGGTTGCAATGGAAACCAGACCAGAAAACTGAAAATTATAAGGAAAAGGTATTTTGCTGCTTTTTTTTATGACTCCAGCGCTATGTTTTAAGTAGATTATAAGGGGAACTCCTGACCAAATTTGTTGAAAGCTAGACCCGAAATGTTTGATTTCAGCAATATGGATCATCCAAATTCTAAAGGGAAATAATTGTTTTAATTATGGAATGTTATGGGTTGTAATGGATAGTGAAGCCATACAAGAAAATTGAAATTTTAGAAAAGAAATATTCTCCTACATATTTTTTTTATGATTTCAGCAATATGTATTAATTAGATTATGAACGGGACCCCTGCCAAAATTTCTTATGAATGAGGGACTCAAAATGTTTGATTTCAGCAGTATGAATGCCTATATTATATTTTTGGAATGGTGGTCGGTCTGAAGTGGGTTGTATTGATAAATTATATAAGAATTTTCGGTTGCCAAGGATCCCAACCAAGAAAACTGAAATTTTAGAAAAAAATATTAAACTGAGTATATTTTTTACGACTTCAGCAATATGTATTAACTAGATTATAAGGGGAACCCCTCCCTTCCATTTATTTTTTTGAAAGTGGACCCAAAATGTTTGAAATCAGCAAAATGTATTAACCAGCTTATAAGTGGAACCCCTGCCCAAATTTTATTTTGAAAGTGGGATTTAAAATGTTTGATAGCAGCATTATGTGTTACAAGGATTGGGAGGGGAACCCAATTCTTTCTGACTGATGGTCTGAATGGGTTGAAATGAAGAGTGGAGCTTTCGGTGGCAATAGAAACCAAACAACAGCACTAAAAATATAATAAAAGGGATTCTGCTACATATATTATTTGTCGTTTGACATAATGTGAATTTATTAAATAGATAATTAAGGGAACCCCTGCCCAAATAATTTTTTGAAAGGTGAACCCAACATGTTTGATTTCAGCAATATGTATTACTTAGATTACAAGGAGAACCCCTGCCCAATTTTTTTGGAATGGTGGTCTGATATGGGATGTAATAGATAATATAGCTTTAAGTTGCCATGGAAACCAAATAAGAGTACTCAAAATATAGTAAAAACTATCCTGCTACATGTTTTATTTTGATTAAAGGTATTTGTTTAAGCTATAGACCCTGCCTCTACCATCTTAAATGCTTTTGTGGATTTTATTCCCATGTTTAGAACATCGTTTTAATCAATACAACACAGGAAGCTCGATACCTTTACATTTTCTATCATATGGGTTAATAAGTCTCTTGTGTGGCAGACGTATGGCTTGGCGTAGCATAACTTGTTGATGCATGTTGTGCCGGTGAAAATGAAAGTGTATGTGTATCATATGCTTAATATCTAAATACATATCCGGACACTGTTCTAATTTCTAAGTTAAGATGAGGATTGGGAAAAATAAATTTTTGTCAATAATTCTCGATTTGATTTCAGTCTGTGTTGCATTGCCCCAGTTCTTGCAGCCAAGGTTATACCTGGATGTGAACTAACTGTGGGGTCAGACCAAGAAGAAGGAGGGAAATGGCCATATGCTGGTACAGCTGAAGCTATTACAAAATTAGGGGCAAAACACCAAAAGAAGGATGTCACTGTATCCTTATAAATGCTGTATCATTGACTCAGACAGATGTTTATTATATTTAGTGAACAAAGTTTTGACTAAGAAGCATTAGCCACCAAAGTAGCCTTCCATAAGCAAAAGGTCGAATGGTAAGTGCACTGGAATTTCAGTCACGGGCCTTACTCCATTCTCCATGTGTCAGTGTTTTATGGTAAATACTCTAATCTGGGAGATATCGATTTGTAAACTTATTTTTTTAGTTTTCTTCCTTTACAAGATGTGCAACCTTGCGAAAATACAAAGCAACTGAAAAGAAAAACATAATTACGAAATTCTCATATCATCAAAGTACCCGGATTGAGTATATAGAATAAAAAAGATAACAGGAAGCACCTCCAATGGCCGAAAAAGTATGAGTATGTCTTAAGATGATGTCCCTTGTAAATTCGCCTTCTATTTCAAATTGTCTTTACTATCTTTTTATACGCCCGCCATTACACGCGCGTATCAGATATGCCGCGTATCAGATATGCCAATGTAAGGTTGTCCATATATCCGTCGGTCCGTTTCATGTATTGCTCTCACCTGACAACCCTTTGGATAATTCACTTTCAACTTTGTACAGCTATCGGGTATGATATCCTGACGATCTGTTTACCTTTTCTTGAAATATCGATTATTCTTGCAAGACTAATGGAACTTTATTCGTCAATTTTGACTCGATCGTTTACATATAGTGCTGTAACTTGACAATCATTTGGCTTTTGTACAGAAATTCGGTATAATGGCTTGACGATCTGTATACTCTTAAATTTTGATTTTTCTAGCAAGTGTTATGGGACTTAAATCGTCAATAATATTTTAATTATGTAGTCAGTGATTGGAGGAACCCGTATTTACCACTGGGGTGTTTTGTTTATCTTACTAATAATTTTTTTTCAGTTATATGATATATTGTTACATGATTGATTATGATTATGATTTCTGCCCATTATGACTAGTGTCATGTAGACACCATGTAGGGCAGCAACAAAGCTTCTCCACTGGTATCTGTCTTTGGCCATCCTCTCTACAGTTCCCCATGTGTGTCCCAGGCTTTTCGTTTTCTGCTTCCATGGTACTTCTCCGGGTAGTCTTTGGTCTTCCTTTCTCCCTTTTGCCCTCTAGTGTCCAGCACAGTCCAACTTTTGTATGATAAGTTTCATCTTTCCTGACAACATGCCAAATCCATTTCCACCTGTTCCTCATCAGAATTGTAGCCATATCCTCTGGATGACATTGATTTAACAGTTTGTTCTTACATACTAAACTTTATATATGCTGCTGCACTATTTAAGATTTGATGTCCCTAAAAGGTAAAGACTCCCTGACCTACGACTGGAAAGTGGGAAAGCTAATTAAGGCAACGTTAGTTTTCATTTATATCTTGTTAGAAAAGCAATAATTCTTCATACCTAGTGTGTATGCTGTCAGTGATCTAAAAGATCACAACTTCTAACAAGAGAATGTTTAAAGTTCTTGAATATTACATTCGCTTTTTAAGTCTCTCCCTTACTGAAGCTAAACTAATAGCTGCATTATTTTTGAAATTAGATTTTCAGCAAACTATTTCCTTGATGTATTTAAAACATAACCAACAAAGAGAACATCAGACACCATACCTGATGAGAAAAAGCAAATTAAAGTAGAAACAAAAGGTAAAATCAGACAATTTGCAATGTCAAATCCTCAATGTATTTGAATAAGATCGAGTTGGGAACGTCGGCGTAAGATTTGGCATAGGCGTCCGAATGGACTACAGCCAGTGATACAAGAAAAAAAAACAAGAACTCGAAACTGTATTTTTAGTACAGCATTGTAGATTTCCTTAACTTGCAACCAGGAAGCAAATGTTGATGAAAAGAATAAAATTGTTACAACACCGGCATATATGTGTGAAACAGCATTACATGAAATTTTCGATGGAATTGGAAAAATGGTTGCTGCTGTAATGAAGCTTTCAAAATAAATGACTGTGTGAATTTTGTGATTAATGAATATCAAATAAACAAGTAATACTCATATCTTAGATTGGTTGATAAGCAGAAATCGTTTGTACTAATTTTTAATTTATTTTAACTATTTGATTGATGGAAAATTATATGATATGAAATCAACAAAGACTAACTTAGATTTGCATTTATACAGCCAAATGATATCTACCATACAAAATACAGTTTTTGATGATGTGAAGATGTTTTTTAAGAACACCTAGTTGAACAGAATTTTTCCAGTCGAGTAAACAATGACATACTATGGAGTAAATGCACATGAGACAAAATCTTTACAAATACATGGTATAACCAAGCAAGGGAACAACGCTTTTATTGTTGTTAATTAAAGTAAAAAGTATGTTTGCAGTGTACACACTAATTCTTTAGATTGTAATTTAGTTCATTATTTATTGTATGTTTCTCTTTTATACGTTTTTAACCCCGAAGAAGTGTCTGAAAAGGGAAATAATGAAATAGGTTTGGTCCCAAACATTCTTTGTTGTAAGATGTTTAGATACTATTTTTAAGCATCTTTAGAGCGTCTTATGTTTAACGTGATCTTAAACTTTTCATTACTCAATGATTTAAAGGCTCTGTTGGTAATTTGTTCTCTATGAGCTTTTACACATACAACGCATTTCAGTTGATGGATTTCCAAAGGCTTTGATTTGATCTGCACTGAAGAGACATGTGTTTTGCTGAAATGCACATATGCAGAATCTAAATTTACAATAACTTCGGTATTTTCTTTATATTATTACCACTGTGTCGATGGCTCTGCTGGTAGACTGTAAGTACCCGAGGGTATTCACCAACTCAGTAGCCAGTTATTCGGTGATGGCCCGAATACTGATTTTATTTAAAACTTGCAATGTCTAAATTTTAGTAATTATAAACTATGCTAAAAACTAAGGAGTATCTTCATCTTGCATAGCTCCGTCCTAAGCTGAATTTGACTTTCCTCTTTAGATCCTATTGGTAATTTCTTCTCTATCAGATTTTATACATTTTCTGTTGATGGATTTTTAAAGGTTTTGATTTGATTTTCACTGAAGAGACATGGGTTGTCGAAATGCGCATATGCAGAATATAAATTCATAGTAACTTTGGTATTTTGTTCTTTAACATGAAATTTCGACATAGTTTCACGTTTAAGTTCATTTCTCGGGATTTGTTTTATGTATAGTTCCACTGATGTTTACTGTCTACGATCTTTCAATGGCAAATGCTGTTGAGTTGCTACGGAACACTACCGCAATGGAATGGGTGGTTTGGCTACCCATAAAACCGGTTTGACCCATCACTTCTTTTGAACTGTCTGTACCAAGTCGGGACCATTGCAGTCGACAATTTTGCCAGTTACTTCCACCTGATTTGTATTTTTGTCTCTTGGACTTCGGCTCTTGACCACTCGGTAATTTTGTTATTACCCTCATTTAGTATTTCTTTATCTGTCACCCATCAATTCGAAATACGACCTAAATTCCACATTTCAGTAACTTTAAAAATAAGCACCAAAAATTTTCACTTTATTCACTTGTTTACATGTCGTGCTCTAACTTGACAATCATTTGCCCTATTCAAATTTTGTGGAGAAATTGGGTATATTGACTTGACGATTTTAATGCTCTTTGATGAAATTTTGATTTTTCTTGTATGAGTAATTGGACTTTTATCGACAATTTTATTTTAATTATGTAGTCTTGTCAGTGATTGGAGGAACTTTGTTTTGACAGGGGTGTTTTGTTAATCAAAACTTTTTTTAGTCATATGATATATTTTCACATACAAAACTTTATATATGCTGCTGCACTATTTAAAATTTGATGTCCCATTAAGGTGAAAGACTCCCTGACTTACGACTAAAAAGTGGGAAAGCTGATTAAGGCAACATTAGTTTTCATTTATATCTTGTTGGAAAAGTAATAATTTTTCATACTGATGTGTATGTGATGTATTTGTAAGCATATTTCGAGCGTCTTATGTTAAAGATGACCTTAAACTTCTTATTGTTCAATGATTTAATATGAAATTTCGACATAGTTTCACGTTCAAGTATTTTTTTTCAGGATTTGTTAAATGTAGAGGTCCATTGGTGTATCTCATTTACTTTTTAGCTTACGTGGCTATAGCCAGGGTGAGCTGTTGCCATCTTTTTGCGTCCGTCGTCCGTCGTAAACTTGTTCAAAAATCTTCTCCTCTGAAACCACATGTTGAAATAAAACCAAACTTTGCATGGATCATCACCAGGGTATGGTTTCTCAAAATTGTGCTTTTTTAGTCTGCAGGTCCAACAACATGGCCGCCGTTGCTAAAAATAGAACATAGGGGGTAAATTGCAGTTTTTGACCAATAACTCAAAGACCGTCACAGATATCAAAAATCTGTCATTGGTAAAAATGACCAACATGATGAGATCTACCTGCTGTCAAATATTGAGGAAAATCTGACGACCCATGTTGGAGTTATTGCCCCCTTTCCGTAAAATTTTCAAAATTTTTGCATTTTATATTTTTTATTTCAAAAAAGTTTAAGATAGAGGTAAAGTGTATATGGAATTTTTTTTAAGCATATTAAGATCTACCCACCCTGAAATTTTGAAGAAAATCCAGAAATTCTTGTAGGAGTTATTGCCCTTTTTTCACAGAATTTTCGTATATTCCGTCTCTTATTTCCAAAACTATAGAAGAAAAAGGTGAAGTGTAAATTGATAAAATGTTTGCCATGATTTGGTGACTTCAAAACTGGTGTTGAAAATCTTTCTCTGACCGCCATTTTCAAGATGTCGACCAAAAAAAAGGCGGGAAAATTCAACATTGTCCAATTTCAATGAAATTTGGTTTACAAATAGATTTTGATGTTACGACTTCAAAACCGGTGGTGAAAATTGTTCCTTGACTGCCATTTTCAAAACAGCTGCCAAAAAGGGGAGAAAATTCCACATTGTCTGACGAAAATAAAATTTAGTTTCCAACTAGATATTAATGTTGCAACGTCAAAACCAGAGTTGAAAATTGTTTGTTGACTGCCATTTTGAAAATGGCTGCCAAAAAGGCGGGAATATTTCACATTGTCCGATTTCAATGAAATTTGGTTTCAAAATAGCTATTGATGTTGTGACTTCAAAACCGGTGTTGAAAATCGTTTGACTGTCATTTTCAAAATGGTCACTATAAAGGCATGACAATTCAACTTTGTTTGATTTCAATGAAATTCAGGTTTCCAAAAAGATATTGATATGTCAAACCCGATCCTCTCCTCTGAAACTACTTTGCCAGTTGGAACAAAATTTGGTTACAATAGTCCTTAGGTGGTCCCCTCTAAAAAGGTTTTCCAGAATTATACCTCAAACATGACGACCACCAGTTTTGACCATAGTTAAACAATTGACCCTTTGGGAAACACATTCAAAGATTTTCTCCTCTCAAACTGCTGGGCCAATTTGAACCACAGTTTATACATAGTGGGAAGCATAGTCTAACATTGGACCCGATGGGAATATTAAGATCTTCTTTAAAACCGCTTAGGCCAATTGGAGTCGATGATGGTCACAATAATCCTTTGGTGTTCCATTTAAATAAAAAATGTGTTCAGCAGATTTGCATCCAATCCATAATGGCTGTCAACTGGTACATAGATAACCATGGGTCCCTTAATCGGAAAACACAATCCTCTAATTGGAAAATATTCTTCTCTGTATTTATATTGCCTATTTGCCTATTTGGCCCAGACTTGCTTTCAAATTTTGGCAATTATTGTTGTAATTTTCGAAATGTAATCCAGACCACCTGTTTAAAGTGCCCACATCTCACTATTTTATAACGCCAAGTTTTCTTACATTCGACTTGATGAGTGCCCTGTGTTTGTCTATATGTTGTAGTTGTCCACTAGCTTAAGCCACTAGTGTTTTTGTCGGGCATAGGATGACAGTGATTGTAAGAGCACTTTGCCAGTTAAATTGATGTTTGTTGACAATCCCTCACCCATGACCAAGAAAGACATGGATGTAGCGTTGCTCGACAATTAGCAAAGAATTCCGCTTAAACCGGTGCTAGGGGCCGTCTTGAACTTACTATGAGGTATGAGCAAAGCTCATTGTTGAAGGCCTCATGGTGACTTCAAGATGAAGAACAACAATAAAAGCGTTTTTTACCATGTATTTGTAGAGACTTTGTCTCATGTGCATTTACTCCATATCCTTTTATTCACCATTGAACTGTTAAAGAGCCAGGGTTCAGGTTAGCGATACAGTCTCTTGATAGCCTCTTGTTACTGTCTACGATCTTTCAAGGCAAGTGCTGTTGAGTTGGTACGGGACACTACCGCAATTAAGAGGAGGTTTGGCTAGCCATAAAACCGGTTTAACCCATCAGTTTTTTTGAACAGTCTGTACCAAGTCAGGACCATTGCGGTCGACAATTTTAGTATTTTCTTATCTATCACCCATCTATTTCGAAATTCGAAATTTCACATTTCAGTTACTGTAAAATAAGCGGCATAAATTTTCACTCTCGGTTATGTATAGTATAATTATATTTTGCCAATTTCTGTATCCTTAAGTAATTACATTCCAATGCGATACACATGTCATTACGGCTCAGTGACCTCGTTTATTGTGTGACCTTTACCTAGTGCAGGATAGGCACATAGGGATACTATCCGTTTTTTTTTCACCCGCTGGTCCGTCCGCATGGCGTCAACATTTTTTGCATCATCTGCATCGTTTCCTTAACCGCTTTGTAGTTGTTAACAACATTTTCTGGCGTGCTTCAGTTTATAATAAAGTTTTAAACCATACAATTTGTTTTACTTTATTTTTTCTGATTTTCAAACTATCATTGGGCTTTTTCATTTTACCGGTATGCCTCTATTATTCACAACTTCTTCTCTACCGCGTAGAACTATTCAACTAAACTTGCAGGGATGCTTTTATATCAGTTTATATTATAGTGTACACCTTAGATTTTGTTTTACTCTATTTTATATTATTCCAGATTTTATAGCTATCACCGACCTTTTTCATTTTACCTCATTGAAATTCTAGCAATATGCTTCACTTGTCATCCTCCATATCCACTCGGTACTTTTCAACCAAACTTGCTTGAATGCTCGGGTATATATTGTAGATGTATTCCATTAATGGTGGCAGGGAAAAGCCATCCATGTTGTCGCGTCTTCGTAAATGTAACGTATCTTATTTGGTCTATCGTTAGATGTTGCTCGATAAAAGAAGCAAATCCAACCTCTCTTATGTCTTCTTGACCCCAAATTTTCTTGCCCAGTGATTAAAGTTAGTTATCATTGCACTTATACCATAAAAACGTACTCAAATTTATGGAGTTGTTTGCCGAACAAAGAAGGTTTTAAGTGATCAGTTGTTTTAAAATGAATGAATTGCACGCCAAGAATAAAGTTTTGCAGGTGTGAAGACATGCATGCTTGAAAATCTTACAAACAGAGAAAATGTTTTAAGATTGGATAAGTTAATTTAGTGTTCTGCTGAATTTTCAGTTCCAGTAGACAAAAAAGTTGTAACAATAACATATTAAAATATATAAGGTATTTTCAAAATCTGTGGAGAACAAACAAGAATGAGGTAATTATTACCACCGTACACAGGATATAGGTACCAGGACTGGTTTTCGTTAGATTTCAACTACATCTACCATTAGTGTACGGTGGTACCAGTGTAAACCAGTGGATAGCTACTGAGAAGCTATAAACTAGATCCACGTACACTAATGGTAACCGTCATTGAAATTTAAACGAAAACCAGTCTTGGTACCTATATCCTGTGTACGGATGATACATGGTGATTACGGTAGTCTTTTTATGGCAGAGCAATGATGTTTCATATTTTTTTTTTGTCCTTTAGACAATACTGATCATAGAAAATACACCAGAGCTGACTTGAAGTGTCCAGTGATTTCACAAACAGAGTAGTAGTTAAATTTCATATTTGAAGTTCAAATCTTCTTCGTTCATGTATTTCCCAAGAAAGGCATCAAACTTTTCGTTTTCAGCGACGGTAAACTGTTCTTTCCAGTCTCCAACTACGCCTGAAAAATATCATATATGCAACATATTAACAATCACAATGAAACGGCATGAAATGCCACATTCTGTTGAAATTGAAATTAAAGGTTAGAAAATTGATCAAACATTGGAGTATTTCTACTGGCAATAATGTCAATCTCCCTCTTTTCTTCCACAAGATTTTCACCAGTCTCACTTCAACTCGCTTCCTGTTTGTTATTTCTTATCCCTTTGATACTTCGAATGCATTGTTCAATTCCCGTATATCTTCCTTTGAATATACCATTAGAAGTTTCAATACACATTTACAATCATTGAATTTTCCAACCTCAATCTTACATGTTGTGTCTCTGTTTTTTTCTGCCCTTTTTTGTTTCTGGTGTTGCCATTGTCCTTGGATTGTTCGCTTTTAGATTGACGGTTCGGTTCTCACTTACTTTACATTAATTTCAAGATTTGTTTGGTGATTATATTTATGTAGGCCAGTCCCAACATTTATAAATGGGTGGGCAAATGTAATTCATACATGTAGAACAACGGAATTAAACTGACATATTTTGTCCCATTTGGTGTCAGAAGTGCACTATTAGGTTTTGTTCTGCGAATTCGTGACACTGGGTAAATTCATACCCGAGGAATTTTTTTTTATTAATCATGCGTGAAATCAATGTTTTTCTGTCAAACAACCTAATAGCAGCCAAAGACCAACATCAAAAGCTTGAAGGTGGATTCCATTAATTGTACTGTATTGATTTAACATGAGGCCAAAAAACGCTGATAGCATTTTCTTTAATTTCACTGTCAAGTGGCCCATATAAATTTTAAACAAGGTCTATTACCGGTAGGTTAATTATATTACATGTATTAGGTTAAACTTGTAACATTTAACTTTTTTACAAGTAAGGAGTATCTCCTTCGTGCAAAACTCTACTTAGTTATATCATTATTGCTTTTCATTTAGAACCTACAGATTATTTTCTTCTGTATCAGCTTTAAGGAGGCTCACTCCTGAAGTTGTTTATATCAAGGATTTCTTAAAACCTGTTTTTATTTACTAAGCATTGTACACTTGATGAAATGGTAAAAAGAAATATATAGGTGCGTGTGCTTTTTACCGAGATACAGTCATTAAAAAATTTGGCGGGAAATGGATTTCTCTGGGTTTTCTCATAATTTAACATTGGGATTATTTTTTGTCTAAAAGTTCAGATTTTATCAAAACTTGTCAGTTGTCTTAATTTGACCCAAAGAACATATTTCATGAAATAAAAAGTGGGGTCCATGTGCAAAATTCTTTAAGCCATTGAACTGGACAAAACCAGAGGTGTTCCGAAACCTGACACAAAAATTCAATTAAAAAATGTGACGAGTGAGCCTCCTTAATACATTTTTTCGGGTTTGGTTTTCCAAAATGTTTTGATTTGATCTGTATTGTAGAGACAAAGGTTGTAGAAATGGTCATCTGCAGAAACTAAACATAATGTTGAAGGCCTTATGGTGACTTCAAGATGGAGAACAACAATAAAAACGTTATTCCATTGCTTGTTTTTACCATTTATTTTTAGAGACTTTGTTTCATGTCTGTTTCATTGTTTATATTAGTATTTTTTTTATATTGGTATTTTTTTATTGCTATTTGTTTGTAGACGTCTATTTAAGCTGTCTTTGTAATATATTTTTAAATTTTATGCAAAATATTTAAAAAAAAAAAAAAAAAAATAAAATTAAAAACCCATTCTTTCGAATTAGGTATATACAAAGTCCCATTGAAACCCCATGTTTAAGACGAAATTCAATGGTGCTTCGAAGAGAAGCCGTTCCTTTGCGTTCAGTCAAAAAGTGATAACTGTAGTATACTTAGTAATTGAGAGGCACGATAATTTTTCGAATTAAAATATAACTAGTCAGTTGCACTTTACATATAAGTGGATATGACTAGGGGGTCTAAACCTAAGACCCCCCCCCCCCACTTGGTGAAGCAAACTCCCTTTTAACAACAGAGTAGGATCATCTTCTTTATTCCGATATTACAAATACATAGCCCTTCAATAAAGTGTTGTTATCTTCACCTGGATTAGAACTCTCCAATCAAATGGGGATACAAACACTTTTCGCTTCCGGTTATCAATCACAGGGTTAGCTAACAGTTCATAACTTAAACCATGAATACATTTTAATTATAACAAACTTAGTGCAGTGCCATAGTAAACAATGACCTAGTAATCTACATATAAACAGTGTTATGAACTGCGTTCAGGATGAACAACACTTGCAGGAACTGTTTCAATGTATTTCAATGCCGAAACCAGGGAGAGGGCCGAGTGATTTTTCGAAAAGGCTTATTCTAGAGCCCTTGATTCATCTTTCACAAATACGTATAGTCTAATTCTCTTCTACATGTTCTAGTTCGAGGTAGCTGTCTTGTAGTTAATAGTGTATAAGGAAAAGGAATAGACAAAGGGGAGGTTTTTGTACCCGAAAAAAGGCTTAATCCTGGCTTTTTCTAGTGCCAGTAAAAAACCGATGTCGCGCATTCCTTTCGTTTTTACGTTTGTCGTTTGTTTTTCACGTATGTTTCTGTTGTGGAGTTATCTGCTGGATTATTACCGGTTGTTTGTTTTTTATTTTGATTCAAAGTGCTACAAAAAAAATTTGCTTGTTTCTTCATAACGAATATATTTTTTTCCAAACCAAAAAGCAAAATAAAAGAACTTTCACCTTTTCTGTACAAACTGGAGACTTGTCCTGAATCGATCAGGTTAGTACCTGAGGGTCTTTTTGTCTCCATTTCCCTCATGCTGTCCACGCTACAGCTTTCAATGATTTCTTGTAATAATTTATCGTCTCGTGGGAAGTCAATAAAATCTGCTATCTTTGATAAACAGTTTATAGTATTCTGTAAACACCATGAGAGTATAAATCAGAACTATGAACTAATAAACTAAAAACTAAGCAGATCGAGTGCTGTCACCGTGTATTTGTTCCTCATTACAAAAGTACCTTTGGAACAACTATTATTTCTTCATTATGGAGCAATTGTTATATAACTTTATAGGAACAAATACTATAATATTTGTTCCGTTGGAACAAATATTCTATTATAATTCATCCCCTCTGAACAAATATTATGAAGGAACAAAAAGCACATGACAGTGCAACTAATTCGATATTTCATAAAAAAAAACAAAAAAACTCGTTATCAATTATGACGACGGGAACCACTATTACACAGGTCGATAGATAATAACCTTAAATGAGCAAATTTCTTGTGTTTCATCAACATAAACTAGATGTAACACCAATGAGCAGAAATAGAAATAGAAATTTTATATGAATTCTGAATTTTGAGCTAAAAACCTCTTCTTCAACAACTGAGCCGATTTCAAGCAGACGAACAGAAATGGACAAAGCAAACTCGTGTTTGCAGGATATCACTGTTCCTTCAAGCAGTGACCCCAATTAAACACAAGTGAACAGAATTGGACATGGCAATCAATCTGTGGATTGAAGGACATCAAAGCTCCTCTCCGAATTAACACAGCTGAATAGAAAAAGACATGTTAATATCTGACTGCTTGCAGGATATCCTTCAAGGACTGATCCTGAGTTAACAAAGGTTAACATTAGATTTAACAAAGGTTAACATGGATCATTAGGATGTAGCGTTGCTCGACAATTAGCAATGAATTCCGCTCAAACCGGTGCTAGGGGCCGTCTTGAACTTGCTATGAGGTATGAGTAAAGCTCATTGTTGAAGGCCTCATGGCGACTTCAAGATGAAGAACAACAATAAAAGCGTTGTTCCATTGCTTATTTACCATGTATTTGTAGAGACTTTGTCTCATTAGCATTTACTCCATATCCCTTCATTGATAACAGACAAGACAATACTAGTATGCTTTGACATTCTGGTATTTTATTATTTTTGTAATTACAAATGTAATTCTGACCGCTGTTTATAGTGCCCACATCTCACTATTTTTCAATGCCACGTTTTCTTACAATCGACTTGAGAAGTGCCCTGTGTTTGTCCATATGTTGCATTTTGTCGGACACGGATAACGGTGATTGTAAGTGTACTTTGCCATGAGGTTTAATTTATGTTTGTTGACAATCCCGCATCAATGACCAGAAAAGACATGGATGTAGCTTTGTTCAACATCTAGTAAACAATTCTGCTCAAACGTTGCTAGGGACCGTCTTGAACAGACTATTAGGTATGAGCAAAGCTCATTGCTAAAGGCCACATGGCGTTGTTCCTTTGCTTGGTTATACCATGTAATTGTAGAGACTTTGCCTCATGTGCATTACTCAATATCCTTTCATGGTTTATTGAGGGATATCACCTCTCAATTAAGGACTGACCGCGAGTTAACAAAGGTGAACAAAATGGGACATGATAATCTCTGATAATCTCTGGTTTGCGGGACATCAAAGCTCTTTCAAGGAATGACCCGATTTAGATACTTAACAGAATTTCTAGTTTGTGGGATATCAATGGTACTTCAAGGACTGACCCTGAGTTAACTCATGTGAACAGAATTGGATATAAATTCCTTCTTCTTTTGACTATGTATTATTATTGCTGATTAATCCGCTCCGAGGCGATATTGTGCAGCAGTTGTCAAAATATAGAGCCAGTACTGGTTAAGTACATTAATTTTAAACTATTAAATATAAAAGCGATTGATTATTCCTATCGTATCAACATTTTCAGGTTTTTATGTACCTGTGAGTTTATTTTGTTAACATAGTCCAATCGTGCATACATTCCGTTAACGCCAAGCGGCAATCATTTATGTCAAGATATGCTGGGATGTCATCAAGTACATCCACAGACTGCCATACACGGAATGAAGCCTCAGTATTTTCAACGGATTAGACTTTTGATAAACAGTAAATTTCTATAAAACGCAAGGTAATTTTATTATGTCAAACAAGTCTGACTATTGGGCTCGCGAATACTCTCGGGACCTCTGGTATCGGCCCATTGGTTTAAAATACAATCAATACCCAATTTGCATGATAAACAGTAAATTTCGTTATGCTTACACGTGTTTCAAGGAGTATAACCTCTCATCACGTGCCTCTTATCAGCAGTATTTAAATCAAAGAATATGGAAAGCCATATTCTAAAAGTAGTCAAAAAAGTACTCTTTTTCCAGAAATATCGATATTGGAAGCTTAATTCAGTACAAAGGACATCCACCAAGTGCCATACACGGAATGAAGCCTCGGTATTTCTAAGGGGTTAGAATTTTGATAAACAGTAAATTTCTATAAAACGCAAGGTAATTTTTTCATATCAGACAGGGGTGACTATTGGACTGGTGAATACCCTCGGGAAATAACATTAGATTCCCATTTTACTTACCAATTTTAGGTCCTCATAATTTAAGACAAGAACATCTAAGTCGTTAGAAGCAATGAATTCAGTCCACTTTTTGTTGTAAAAGAACCAGTTCGAAGCTACGTCTCTGTCTGTTTAATAAAAATGCAACTGTTTTTAAGTTTAATATTTCAAGCAGACATACAGATATCGGCAAGATATTCTGCTTGCATCCGTTAAATTAGCTTTGAGACCTAGTGACCGGAAAATTTTGCACACATACTGGCTTCTTACTGATACTGCCGATGTCTTCTGAAATTTATGATGATTCTTGACCTAACCCTTCGGAAGTTTTGAGTTTGTTTTTTCTTCCCTAGTGCGACAGTGTTCTACTAGCAGACTAGGCTCCTTAAGTTAGCCGACAGTTTAGCGGCGAGCACCCCTTGACCCATCTTTCAAAATTACGTATTGTCTTTTTCTCTCCTTTCAAGATTGTGATCATGGAGTAAGTAGTCTACCTGCATTGGGTTTTATTCGTATGTTTTATACTTTAGGGAAACGGGACAGATAAAGGGGAGGTTTTGGTACCCATAAACCGGTTTAACCCTACCGCTGGCTTTTGCTAGTGCCGGTACCAAGTCCGGCTGTCCCGAGTTCCTATCGTTTGTCCTTTGTCTTATACGTGTTTTTCTTGTGTAGTTCCCTTGCAAATTGTTGGATGTAATTATAATTTTCAGCCATTGTAGGTGTTTCCTGCTATCCATTTTTTAACATACAGAAAATAGTTGAATCACGGTGAAGATAAATTATTTAATTCGTGCATAAGAACAGAAAATCGTTGAATCACGATGAAATTCTATGAGTAGTTGAATAAAGTATCGGCTTTCCATTTATATTACCGGTAAATTTATTTCTTTTCTTTCTTTTATGTCCTTTTATCATCAAGGCATTTATTATTTTTTTCTCCAGGAAGTACAACCCAATATCATTCTGAAAATCATTGGGTGTTAAAGTTTGTTATACATCTACATGATTTTATTTTTTCTTTATGATCATGTTTTAGTAGTAAGCCTAAAAATACCGCCCCAAGTGTGTGATATCAGAATTAAAATATCGAAAAACATTAGCATAACCAACATCTAACTAGAGCCATTACATATTTCTCAATCTTTAATATTGTCGAATAATTTTGTAAGTAATGAGTTCTTAGTTTTATTTATTAGTGGTGAAAATTATTACGTTTGAGATTTGTAGTAAGGTAACATGAAGCTGTTTGAATTCCTCGGGTTGTATCCTTTATTCCAATTTAAATATTTTACCTTTTATGACCCAGTTCTCTTGGTATCAGAGGTTTAAATAAATCATTCAAGGTCAGGAGGCAAAATTTTATTAGACTAGATTTTCATTTAAAGTCAAAGTAACTAATATTATTGTATAGCAACATAATATTTCTCTAAGAAAGCAACCAAAAGTAAGCGTGAAATAATTTTCCATATTGCACTAGTGTAAATATGATTTAAATTTCATGATGTCATTGACAACAAATATTGCCTAATCAACAGAAATTTTAGCTTTGCTATACAATAAAAGGGTTATTGCATGAATATTCGGGAATATTATCCCTCATAGAATATATATTGCACTCGCAAGCTCGTGTAATATAAAATTCCACTCGGGACAATATTCCCCAATATTCATGCAATAACCCTATAATGCCATATTTCATTATGTTGAAAGCCCGAGAGAGCCTTTTCACGCTATTTTCAAAATGTGAAATATCTTGAAACAAGGTACATAACCTGTAAATATTTTAGCCGATGTTTTTGCTATTTCAATACTCTTTCCATTCAAAGATCAATTTAGATTGTTGATTTTCCTATTCTCATTTCACAACATCCTTAACAACTATGATATATATACATAATTCTGTAATTACTTACCATTTTCAAATATATAATGCAGAAAGTCTGACCATTTAGTCTCCCCATCAATTTCGGTTTTAGTTCGTAGCATATGATGGTACATAGATGTAACAATGTCTTTTGGGTTTCTTTGAAGAATTATGTATTTGCACCTCTTCTGGACTGCCTTTCTTGGTAAACATAAAGGTGTAAAATGTGTATTGAATACCCTTGGCCTCTCCATATTTTTGAATTCCTCTGGCAAATGGAACTCCATCATACAGGACTCTTTCGCTGTTGAATGATACTCTGCTTTACCTTTTATTAACATCTGACACATCTCCCATACCCAATGAGTACCTTGCATGTAATTAAAATAATTTTTTTCATTCAAAATGACAGACAAAGAACCCATTTGGGTTATGGTAATACAAACATATATCAAACAAAAACATAATGTAATAATTACATTTCATGAATATTCATTTGAATTCCGTCAATTTGATAGGTGAACATCGCTCACGTGGCATATCAATGTGAAGTTGCAAATTTGATCATATGACCACGTGGTGGACGAATTAGTTGAAAAAGAATCCCATTGTACATGACGTATTAACTATTTAATAAATTTGTTTTTATGATTTGGTTTTAAAATGTAATTTAAGAATTGAATGCATTATTTTGAAGTTTCATAGGGATTATGAAAGTGTTGACCAGGCGCACATTTTCAACATGAAGCGCTACCGCGCTACATTAAAAATTAGCTTATTAAATTTTGTTATAAGATTTGTTCGAAGGTGATTATTAATATTACAATTAAAGAAAAAAAATGTGCTTTGTTTTCTACTATATTGCAGAGTTTACCTATTCGTTGCTGTCTAGAGCTCTTTTCATATCTTCCTAATTCGATTAGAAACTCGTGATAACTAACTGAAAATTTTTCTTGTTTCTTAATTTGGATTTAAAGAATAAAATCAGAGAGTGTAAAAATGTATTATCATAACACCATAACAAAAAAAAAAGAGAAATTTAAAAAGAGGCCACACAAATCCTTGTTTTGTCTATGACCGTCTATCCTTATAAATACAAATGTATGTCAATTGTACGATTTGAATGTATTATATAGTCTTTTTTCCCCGATTTATGGGCATAGAAGATAAAACCGAGGATAATTGGACAAGTATATCGAAATAATATACCAACTTCGAAGGCTCGAACACCCAAGGGACCAATGAAAACAGTTCGAGTTAAAGGGGTGTTCAAGCTATGATGGTCAAACTACTTGAACAAATGGACCAGAAAAAGAGTCTAGACATCCATGGTGTTCTAGATATATTCAGTTCGACCCCTCAAAGTTCAACTACAGAAAATGTCTCCCTTCCATTACGTTTCTGTTGTTATTGCAGAAGGGAGTGACTTTCAAAGAGGAAATGAAATTCTAATATACTATCATAGTTTTCAAAACTCCCAATCTATAAGCTTGCATGCATTTGGTTTATGCAATTGGCTTTGAGTCGATTGAAATAAAAAAAAAGTATTTTGACACTTGCTCGAAGATAAATAAGCAATGAAGGGATATGGAAAAAATGCATATGAGACAAGGTCTCTACAAATACATGGTAAAAAGCAATGGAACAACACTTTTATAGTTGTTCTTCATCTTGAAGTCACCATGAGGCCTTCAGCAATGAGCTTTGTCCATACCTCATAGTAAGTTCATGACGGCCCCGAGCACCGGTTTGAGCGGAATTCATTGCTAGATGTCGAGCAACGCTACATCCATGTTTATTCTGGCCATGGATGCGGGATTGTCAACAAACATTAAGGAAACTGGCAAAGTGTTCTTACAATGACTGTCATCCGTTGCCCGACAAAAGCATCAGTGTCCCTAGCTGGTGGACAATCACAACATATAGACAAACACAGGGCAATCATCAAGTCGATTGTCAGAAAACTTGGCATTATAAATAAGTGAGATGTGGGCAATATAAACAGGTGATCAGATCATATTTTGTAATTACAAAAATAGAATGCCAAAATTTGAAAGTGTGACAGTGCATCCATTTAAAAAAGCTTTTTAAAAGTTATACAAGACTTTGAAAATATGGCGATTTTAACAAAGGTTTTTTTTTAAGCTGACTTTACTTATCTTCTTTTATTTTTTCTGTGCCTCTCTCTTATTAGCTCACCTGGCCTAAAAGGCCATGTGAGCTTTTGCCATCACTTTACGTCTGTCGTCTGTGGTCCGTCGTCCGTCCGTCTGTCAACTTTTTCAAAGATCTTCTCCTCTGAACCTACCAAGCCAATGTGAACCAAACTTGGCCTGAATCATCACCAGGGTATGGCTTCTCAAAGTTATGGTCGATTAGTTGGCCGGTCAAAAAAGCATGACCGCCATTGCTAAAAATAGAACATTGCATAGGTAAATTGCCCCTTTTTGGCTAATAACTCGAAAACCGTTACAGATATCAAAAATCTGACATGTAGTAAAAATGATCAGCATGATGAGATCTACCCACTGTGCGATTTTGAAGAAATTCTGAACCCATCTCGGAGTTATAGCCCTTTTTCCGTTAAATTTTCAAAATTTTTGCATTTTCTATTTTTTATTTCAAAAAGTGTAACAGATAGAGGTCAAGTGTAAATTGCAAAAATGTTCAGCATATCAAGATCTACCCACCCTGAAGAAAATCCATACAGCCTTGTAGGAGTTATTGCCCTTTTTTCACCGAATTTTTTTAATTTTCGTATTTTTCATCTATTATTTCCAAAACTATAGAAGATGAAGGTTAAGTGTAAATTGATGAAATGTTGGCCTTGATGTTGCGAGTTCAAAACCGGTGTTGAAAATTGTTCATTGACCGCCATTTTCAAAATGGCCGCCAAAAAAGGCGGGAAAATGCAACATTTTCCGATTTCAATGAAATTTGGTTTCCAGGAGATATTGATGTTGCGACTTCAAAACCGAAGTTAAAAATTGTTCATTGACTGCCATTTTCAAAATGGCCGCCAAAAAAGGCGGGAAAATTCAACATTGTCCGATTTCAATGAAATTTGGTTTCCAAGTAGATTATGATGTTGCGACTTCAAAACCGATGTTGAAAATTGTTTGTTCAACGCCATTTTCAAAATGGCCACCAAAAAAGGCGGGAAAATTCAGCATTGTCCGATTTCAAATACATTTGGTTTCCAAATAGGTCTTTGATGTCGCAACGTCAAAACTGATGTTAAAAATTGTTCGTTGACCGCCATATTTAAAATGGCTACCAAAAAGGCGGGAGAATTCAACATTGTCCGATTTCAAAGAAATTTGATTTCCAAATAGATATTGATGTTGCGACTTCAAAATCGATGTTGAAAATTGTTTGTTGACTGCCATTTACAAAATGACGTCTCGACTTCAAAACTGGTGTCGAAGTGGTCCTTAGCAAGAACGTTTTATCAAAAAATCCCAACAAAGAAATATAATAAAACATGATCAGACTTTAAACAGTGTAAGATATTGGAGGTGTTCGACCTACGAAAGTTTGAGAAACTGAAGATCAACTGTTTAACTTACATTGTTACCTTGATTGTGGCAACTGAAAACCATGTGAGCGATACAGGCTCCTGGGAGCCTCTGGTTATAAATTAAAAAAAGACAGGAGGTATCACCCCTTTCAAAAAAGAAAATTCAGGTAAATCATGTTTTATTCCAGTCCTGATACCGAAAAATCATATATAGCCTGGGCAACAGAGGTAGGTATTCTCATATTCAAAGGGTTATGTACAGAACCATCCGGAAGTCGACGAAACGACTTTCTATATAGAATAATGGAAGTTTTGTTTTTGATACAAGAAATATTGGCGAACAATAATGAACGAGCCCCTTAGTAGTTAACTATGGGGAAAAGCCGTAGGTTTTCAAAAAACGT